>PUQB01000530.1:105000-174359 GCA_003024785.1 Selaginella tamariscina | reverse complement strand
AAGAAAATATCAAAATAACATACTTTTTAAGAACAATATGCAAAACAATTAAAATAACGATTATCTTTAAGATTTAAGTACAATACATCATGTTCATGTTATCTTTAAGGTTTAAGTACAATAAATAAAATAATTAAATTAACAACCTGTGGAGTCTCTCTTGTGCAACAGAGGAGAGAATTTATCTATTGATATGATTTTTTTCTTATACAATATCGATGAACACGATTTATATATATATATATATAATATATATATATATATATATTGTTTAAATTGAAATGTGCTTCTGGCAATCTGAAAGAGAGAGAGCTCAAGTAAGCTTTTAAAATTTAGATTTTTCACATGTTTTATGTAGATACGTTCCTGTAAGCGTATCTATGTGTATGTGTATCTATACGAGCACACAGGCACGCGCAAACATATATACATATGTAAATAACTGTACCTCCTTTATCCCTGAGACGTCAGTCATTCAGCATTCTCTCGCTTACTTCATGGTGATAAACCTGGAGATTAGATACACAGTGACACACACACACACGCTATATAAACATATATGCATACATGTGTATGTATGTACTCGCCTGAATCCGTTTTCGATCAAAACCAACAAGTCTTAGCTAAGTTGTAAACCGTAAAGCCTTGACTATATAGCAACCCCTATGAGTTATTATACTTCACAAATTAAATATATAAAATATTTATAATATTACATATACATATATATTGTGTAAAGGTGTAATTTTACCTGAGAGC
This sequence comes from Selaginella tamariscina, assembly GCA_003024785.1. Taxonomy (NCBI): domain Eukaryota; kingdom Viridiplantae; phylum Streptophyta; class Lycopodiopsida; order Selaginellales; family Selaginellaceae; genus Selaginella; species Selaginella tamariscina. The sequence goes on along the minus strand of PUQB01000530.1, from coordinate 173,600 downwards.
GTATCATCAACCAGCCGTTGATCTAATATAACTGGCCGATCCCGCCGGAATATTATCACACGCATATCTTCAACAGTCCGTCGTCGGTTCCGATAACAAATTGCCGTGAAAATGGCAACACGGTGATTGCGTTTATAATAGATAGATTTCTACTGCTTCTGTCTGCTGTGTATATCTTACGTGGATTTATCACTTGTCTAGTTTGCCCCTGAAAAGAAAAAAAAATAGTAGAAAAATACATATATATTTGAGAGAGAGAGAGAGAGAGCTCAGACTTAAACATATTATAGATGATATATAATCTCATTAGACATTAATTTTAGTAAATTGTTATTATGCTAATATAGTACCTAAAGAGAAGAAGACGATACAAAGGCTAAGAAGTGAACTAATTCCTCAAGGTAAACTTATGTTATCTCATTCACACACACACACACACTAATATATGAAATTAACTAACAACTTACATGATGCATCAGTTTTGAAAATGAAGAAACACCGATTTTGTTGCCTGCAGCTGAGAGTATATTCGTTCCCAGAGAGCAAAACTTGTAACTCCATCTGTGTGTCCTTGAAAGGTCTGTGGTTGTAGAGGCCAGCTTCTGTAAAACATCTTATATTTAATTATACATGTGTGTACTAGCGTGCGGGGCTGAGTATCTATATGTGTTTGTGTATTGTTGTATGTATGATGTGTGTTTTGCATACACACATATGCCTTCCTCTTTTGAGAACGCATGCTATACTTATATGGCTACTTAATTATTTGTTAAGATATACTTAATGATGATATATACCTCCGAAGGTCCCATATGCATATTGTTCGATCCAATGAGCTTGAAACCAGATAATTGTCCTCTAGAGATGCAAGCTGTAGAAAGAAAAATAAAAAATACAAATATATATAAGATATAATTATATATAAATAGAAAACTTCACACATGCACAACTTACATTTGTGACTTCAGCAGCGTGTGCTCGCCAATGACCAAGTACACTCCCACTTCTTAAGTCCAATAGACTACAGTGTCCTGAGCTAAAACCAATTGCAATCCATGGACACTGCTTAGATGCCTTGTCCTCGGAATATCCCCCAGAAGAAACTGAAGAAATGAATGAAGAAAGACACGTGTCTGTTGAAGGTTCGCAACGCCAAGAGTATAACTGTCTTCCTCCAACAGTGTCTATAAACCTGTAAGTGCATGTACATGAATACACACATATAGATATATACACAATACTCAATAGCACTTATACATGTAGTCCTACCAGATGACATACTTGATATACAAATTTCCACAAGCACACACCTGTATAACGATTAAATAGTGAACATGTTTGGTTACCTGAGATAACCACTAGCTGTGCCAAGGACAAGCTTTCTTTCATGCTCCATGAAGTGCATCGAAGTGTAAAGATTACCACCAGAAAGTATCCCATTTGATAATGAAATAACATCACCTATCCAGATAATAATATTTAGTATAATAGTGTGTATATAATTAGAATTATAATTATATTGCACTGCACTTACCTTCACTTCGAGTATGGGCTCTGTTTTCGGAGCCACATTCATCAAGTAAAGCCACAAGCTTTCCTGTCTCAGAATTCCATATATGTAAAGTTCCATCGCAAGAAGCAACTCTCTCATATCCTTGTAAAACACATATATTATTCACAACCTGCAAACAAAAACACATATATAAACCTAAGTATATGTATATCTATGCCTATGGTGTACATATGTATGTATGTTAACAAACCTCTTCATGTCCGGAGTACTCCATGATGCATTTAGTTGTAGAGAGATCCCACTTTCGCACTACTGACTTGCCTGTAACGCAGGGAGCCAAGGAATTAGTATTAGCTATCTAAGATGTATAATTGTACATTAACAGTTATCATATAATTGCTGATTTCATGTATATACACATATACGTGGATATGCACTAGCACTCTGTCTCTATAAACATATATATGATGTAACTAGTTAATATATTACTGTCTAGACCTTACAGGTTTCACGCACACGCACGCGCGCACACACACAGACCATGCATATACATATAAACACACACACACACATACACATACCACGTAAACCACCAGCTGTATATATCACACACTCGTCCTCTCCAAGCTTAGAAGCTCTCGTACTACCGGAGTGAGCACGCCACGAATGAGCAACAACCGCATTAAGCTTCCAAGAGTGCTCATCTTTCGTTACCGCATGTGCTAATCCAATCCTGCTCGCAGACTCAGCACCACTAAAACTTTCATCCTGTGCAGGTAACCAGAACCAAGGATCCTCACTAGGTTCGAAAGCTGGACCTGGTCTAGGGACTAAACTAGGTTGGTTACGGTGAGTAAGCACCGTAGTTGTCCACTTTGTGGCCTCTGACTGCGGTACTGACCATCCCACCCCGTTTAGTAGTAAGTTAGTCGGGCTTATGTTTACAGGTACGCCTAAAACCTCCTCGGATGGTGTATACGCCTGTGTGTGTCGTGTATTCATGTCTGTCCACTGTGTGTATGTGGACATAGAAAAAAGTTGTAAGACACCTGTGTATCCAAGTGTGTATGTGTGTATATATATGTATGCAAAAATTGTATCTTAAGACCATATAATACACCATGCAACTTACCTTCCAGTTAAACTTTTTACCAAGGCCTTGTTCTATGAGAAGCCATGTTGGGAAGGCCTGCCGTACTTTTTCAATGCCCAAAAGCGAGGCAAGTCCCGGATACAAAATGTACCTGAAACAGAAAGTTTAGTATACATATTTACACACACACACACACACACATCAAGTTATCTACTCGACATAAAGATGCTCTGTAAATATAACGATCGTATATCGCAGAGACAAATATAAGAATGCTCTCTCTGTCTCTCTCTCACACACACACAAATCCTTACACAAGGTTGCCCTTATTTCCATTTGAAACAATTGCATCTTTACCAAGAGCAAGCTTGTCAAACAGCTGTTTTAATTGACTTATGACGTGTACATAAGTCAGCTCTGGTCCTGCTTGGTTGCACGCAGATAACAAAGTCTTTCCTGCATTCTGTAAAAACCAGTTATATCCATTTGTGTCTGACTGTGTGTGTGTGTGTGTGTGTGAAACCTCCAGAAAAGTATGAGGCAGGTTCTTTCTCTGTAAGATTCTCATAAATGTATTGTTCGGTTCCTGCAAACGAAGATATACTAAGCAATAAGTATCCATAGCATACTACCAGTTCTATATAACATTATTATCAAATATTATTAAATATACCTGAAGCAATTCTTTAACGATTGAATTCGGAGAAAGTGCAGTTACCAGTCGATCTAAGGCTGACAGGGCATCGACAGCTGCTAGTAAACGCCAACTCTGTGTAGGTCCTGCCTTGTCGGAAGAAGATGATTCTAAGCCAAGCATAAGGATATATCGCAATGGTGGAAGCCAATGTTTTATAATTGCATGTTTCCCAAATCTTTGACCTGTACCCACAATATTAGCAATATATATATGTAGATATATGTATATACTCACACACATACATATATGCTCTTGTATATGGAAAGATACTACTTGTATCTGGTGCTCTTTCTCTTTAACACACACACTCGCTCACTCCCTCGCTCACATATTGCATTGAGGGAGGGGGAGGGGAGGGAGAGAAACAGAGGGTTGGGGGAGAGGGAGGGGGAGAGAAAGAAGGAGAGAGAAGAGAGAGAGAGAGTTTCGAAAGCGATGTATACATACACAAACACAGTTCATACCATGCAGCTATTGGGTTATACCTCTGTATTTGATAATGGCAAACGTAAATATTAATTTTATACCCCCATATACATGATAGATCACCCTATATAGCGAGGTCACTTGTAGTTTGTGTTTTCGTACACGTATGTCTACACGTGTACACACGCATATATGCAGATATAAAATACATGGCGAACAAACTTACCAATTTCAACAAGCGTGCCGATTCCAAAGACACTGATATCACGTCCCAAAGATTGAAACAAAGGCATCACCGTCTGAAATAACATTAGAATGTCATAAACATCTTGCGTGTGTGTGTGTGTCTCTCCCTAGAGAGAGAGAGAGAGAGAGAGAGACACCTGATGAAGGCTAATAGGCAAGCCGAGGTCCCGGCATGTATCAACAAGAACAACTGATGCAGCACCACCTTCTTCATTCCTTAGTACATTAAGTACTATAAGCCCATGAATATGTTGCAAATACACACTTGTGCCCACTATTCTCCGAAAGTTCCTGATAAATGACGTTGCTAACAGCCCCGTTTTCAAATTCACCGCCTCGTTATCCTGTAAACAAACATGCAAAGTTGTCCAGTGCCCATATATGCATCTATCCATGCCTGAATACTCTTGCGTGTGCGTGTGCATGTGCGTGTGTGTGTGAGAGAGAGAGAGCTTACCTGTAGTATGTTCTGCACGATGGGAACAAGTAAACGCCTAGAAGCCTGCTGTGTAAGAACTTGAAGTAGGGACTTAAACAAGATAGTAACATCATCGTGCTCTAGATCAGTATAAGGAGGCGTGAACACAGACAAGCAGGAAGGAGCACACAGCTCAGAAGAAACGGCTCCCATAACTTGAAACGCCAAGTGTTGTGCCATCTTCGCACAGTAATGTAGACGGTCTTGCTTAGTTTTCAGCATGTGGAATGCGGACAGGAAAGCATATGCCGAGCGTACTGCCGAAGGAAAGAATGGTGACTCAAGTAACATTTGAGCACTTGCTCGTCTGTAATAAATACATTCAGTATGAGTATACGCCTCCTTCCCTCCCTCCCTCTCCCCCCCCTCTCTCTCTCTCTGTCACACACACACACACACACACACATCTTGATCTCTGCCTGTATTGTTGTTTCGACAAGGACTCGAACATGGAAAGGAAGCTGATGAATAATACTCGGCAACTCCCCGGTCTTATACCAAGATGCTGCTGTTGATAAATCAAATAAGGGTCGTCGTAGATACAGCTCAGCAATTAAACACCCAACTGAAAACACGTCCTCTGGAAATGCATTGACCATCTTTGACTCGACCGAGTTTGACTTGAAAACCTCATTTTGCCATGCCATGAGTCTCTGGTAAAATATTTCTTCATCCTCGTGTTCTAGTTGTACTTTCCTGAATAACTCACTCCATGTCTTCTGTTCTCCCTCTGTGATGTTCTCAAGAACAGCTTCACAAGTCTCGTCAATACCTGTACATTACACATGCACTTATATACATCTCTCTCTCTCTCTCTCTCTCTCTCTCTCTCTCTCTCTCTCACACACACACACACACACAATTATTTAACAATAGCGAACCTGTCTTTATCTCCTCCTCACTTTGAAAACTACCAAGTGATTGACCATACCATGGTGATAAAGCCCTGACGGACTCACAAAAGAAAGAAGACTCCTCAAGTTCTTCTACTGTTGTATACAAATTATCCTTAGACCTAATAATCCAATCAGTACTATGCAGTATGCGCATTAATGCACGTAGACATATCTATATCTATCTATCTACCTATCTACCTATCTACACACACACACACAACAACAACAACAACAAGAACTCAACAACAAGAACTCGTGTATCATGCAAATGCTATCATAAGCATCATCAAACAATACGTACAATATAGCTTCATATCTTTCAGGGTACATTATACATATATACACCCACGCAAATAATATGTATATTGACGTACCTTCGAGGATGTGGTCTTGTAAACAACTGCCGACGTCCAGAAGCTCTCGGAATATGCGGTGGAATAGTTGACAAGGTGACATTCTTTGCACTGACGGCAGCTTCTCCGGTAAGTTTGAATCCAAAAGTCAGATCTATCCAGTGGTGAATCTGCTTCGATACACGTTCGCTTTCTAAAGCAGCTCTGTGTATAGCTATAAACTCTTCTGCATCTCTTGCCCAGCTCGGAACTTCTAAATCCCCCATTCCCTGAGGACATATATATACAATACATCATATACATCTTACACACAGAGTGGTGTGTGTGTGAGAGAGAGAGAGAATGACAACTTACCTTGTTTATAGAGTGGAAAACTTCAGGATCACTATAAAACTCAGGAATACACTCGTCAGGAGTCCACTGATATAATCTTTGCATATTAGCAGGGTACTCATTGGGTCATAAACAGACCGCACAACTCGGCGTAGTATAGGCAGGAGCATCCTTCTGGCCTTGTATATACACACAGCAAGCTCTGAGAGGCATTCATCCGAACATGGTGTGGAATATCTGCTGTAGAATATGTAAAGTCCAGCTGCTCGTCGCCCTTTGCTAATCTCCATTTGCTTTTGGTTAAGTCTCTCCAACCAGTGTCATTACCTATATAGAATACATCATATGTGTGTGTGTGTGTGTGTGTGTGTGTGATCTCATACTGACCTTCGTCTGGCTTTGTTGTGAAATCTATAACCCAAGGCATGACTGTGTGGAAGCACCTGTCGCCCCATCTTCTACCAGCAAGCCTGTTTAATAACAGAAGATAGTCGTAGTTACTCAGCTCGCCCCGCCACCATTTTTTAAACTCGGTTTTAAACTCTAATTGATTAGTTAAGCCCGGGTCTTCCCTCTTGTCCACTACCTGCATATGAAGGATATTTTAAATATATCAACACGTGCATTACACACATATATAGCATATATGGATATACATAATTATGTACATACAATGGCTTACCTTGCTTGTGAATCCTGTTAGGCAACACCACATACTGTTGCTTATTAGTACATTCGAAGGATTTATATTTCCATGGGATATTCCACGACCATGACAATGGGCTAATCCAGCAATAATCTCATATATAAGAAGCCTCAGCTGCCACTCATCTCCAAGGGCATTTGGACTGAAATGTAACATAGACTTCAGTGTATATGGAGCCGCAGGAAACACCAAAAACAGATTTCCCTGTAAAACAAGCACGTGTGTGTGTGCGTGTGTGTGCAATATTAGAATACTACAAACCTGTCCCAGGAAGGCACCAATAAGTGGTACAATATTCGGATGAGTGCAGCTAAGACAGAGTTGGTATATTCTCAACTGGATTCCCTCATTGTTGAGTATATGCTTTAGCCTGTTTGAACAATGCTTGAATTTGTCGACTGCTTCCAAAAGGGATTCAAAATTTGCCTCGTAAAGAGTTGTCTCTCTGTGTAATGTATTTACAAGCTTTATAACTGACTGAATATGATGGCTTGCTGAACCTCCAGCCCTTGTAAAATCAATCAATTGCTTTACTTTCATGTGTATATAACCATATTTATGTCTTAACTACATATACATAATATGTGTACGTTATTTATGTATCCATATGCTTGTGTGTGTGTGTGTGTGTGTGTGTGTCCATTACATCATTTGTATGTACTTGATAATCTGCTTACCCAAAAGGAACAACACGTAATACAAATTCCATGTTCTTAAACCTGCCCGTGTCCACCTACAATAGTATGGACATAATTAACGTATGTGCGATAAATAAATAAATGCATACACACACACACACACAAATGTGTGTGTGTATGTGATGTGTGCGTGTAATAGGGAGTGTGTAAAATGAAAATGGGGAATTACTGACCTCGCAAAACAGATGTGCACCAAGAGGATGTGGGACCTAAAGAGGCCGTGTGATACGAGAATATTCTTTGAGAAATCGCGCTCCACTGCGTCCCTCAGTTCCTCCAGGGTCATCGCCATTGCAGCTGATGAACCCTAATCTCAGTTTAAAACCCTTTATATTATATATGTATTTACCCTTTTGGTTTTAACAATTTGAATTTAAATTTGAATTTGATTTTGAAGTTTACACAGCCATGATAGATAAAACAATTATAATTCATAAAAGAAGTACATCATAACTTAACAATACATTGGCACTCCCATGTTCCTTTCTTGTATAGAATTAGTCATCCCCCATAACTCATTACCATATTGAGGAGCACAAACACCAGGTTGTTCTAAATAACCCTCGTAGCTACTAGATTGACCCATGTAATCACCAAATTGGCCCGTGTAACTCCCATAATTAGGAAGATTAACACTATAATTAGGACTATATTGGTATTGGTAACTCTCATGGTTAAGTTGGTTGGGATAACTCTGATAATTAAAGAGATTAACACTAGGTTGGCCTATGTAACTCCCAAGATTATGGAGATTAACTGTGGGTTGACCTCCAACATTAGAAAGATTAACACTTAATCCGTTGATTAACCTTTGATGATCAAAACGAGAGTTACCCAAATACCAACACCCATTCGTTGGGAAGAAAGGTTTAGGTTGTTCATTAGGATAAACCTGTTTAAAACTCTTTAGACACTCTTTCTCTAACTCCTGAATAACACCTATATAATGCCACCCACCAGCTTCCTCCCAGAAGTAAACTTTCCCTTCAAAAGCATAGTGTCCTGGTATCCAATTTACGAAATCCTGATTCACAATAGGTATATTCTCAGCATTCGAAGGTATATTCACATCTTGATTAACAAGGGTTTCGTTAATTTTCGTCTTTCTTGTTTTACCACTTAAACCAAACTTCCTTCTAGTACAGTTTTCAGCTTTGCATATCATTCTTGGTTGCCAAGTGCCTGCAGTCTCCTTGTTATTGAAGAAATCGAACCTTGTATTGTATGAGTTACATGCTGGGCACTGTACTTTTCCATTGTACTTCTCCCTGGCTTGTTCATTCTCTACTTCCCAATTGATATCTGCAGCTAAATTCTTCTTCTCTTTCATTCCTTTGATTAACCCTAGGGTAGAAAATAAAGAATATAAAGGATGTAAAAAGATAAAGGCAAGTGTCTTAACCCTAATCAAGGTATAACATATCTTAGAATATAGAATATTATTAAAGTTTATTTTCTCAAAAATTACCTTTTTCTTTAAGAAGTTTAAGATGATTAAAATCTAAAACGTTTAATTAGTCTATTATAATTTCTGTAAATTAACACGTAATTTTATTAACACTATGTGTGAGTAATAGTTTTACATTTTGAATTTAACTTTAAATAGATTTACTAGCTTTTTTTATTCATGCCTTTCATAAAACGGTGAAATGCAGGTCCATTTAATATTGCAAGTATTATAATGATTAATTACACAATATAGAGGTCGTGATTACTCTTATAATAAATAAACTGCTATTTTTTACTTTCACTATATTAATCAAAAAATAAATTTTAATTTTGAATTGTAAATATTAAAAGACATTCGTTGTGAAAATGTCTAAACAAACTGATCGTCATGGAATCGTGCATGCACGTATCATTCACGTATATTAGAATATTCCAAGCCACGTTACATAAGTGGGATATACGCATGGAATATGCTAATCATCTCAATGGTGGAGAAAGAATGGGAGCTGAGGAACAGGAGGCAGTCCCAAGTTCAAAAGTTGTTCCTAACCATTTTCACTCTCTGTCTCACTGTTGCGTTGATCAGCTTACCTCGTCAATATAGACACAGCTTTTCTCCTTGTAAGTGTGTATTTGTATGTGTGTCATACACATATAGATATATGTGTGCGTGTGCGTACACATGCAGATTACAATACTCAAATTCTTCAGCACATACTTCATGAGAAAATGAGCTCCGTCTGCCTAAGGACAAGCCAAAGACGGGCATTTCATGTGATCTCTCAAACTATCGCACAGCAGTGTGCCGGTTAACTGGCGATGTACGGATCAGTGGTAACAATACGGCCATGCTCGTCAATAGGGACGGGAATGCCACCGAAGAGGTATAAATCTTTATTACTCGTTTATATAAGTTAAACATCTTAAAATAATATGTGGTACTTATAATATCATATGAAAGTCGTAAATTTTCCGTACGATTGTTTGTTCTAGGAGGTCGCTGTAGAAAAGATAAAGCCATACCCAAGGAAATGGCAGAAAGAGCTACTGAAAAAAATTGGTGAAGTCACAGTTAAATCTGTTCCTGCTCTATCGGAACACACACCTCCTTGCGATATCAGGTGTGTGTGCGCGTGTGCGTGTGCGTGTGTGTTTTACGTATGGATATAAATACTGCAGGCACAAGTACCAGCAGTGATATTCTCAACAGGAGGATACACAGGCAGCGTATACCACGACTTCAACGATGGACTAATACCCATATACATAACTTCACACATGTACATGCGCAAAGTTGTATTCCTGATACTGGAATACAAACCGTGGTGGATGAAGAAATACGGTGGTATAATACGGCAGATGACGGAATATCCTGCTATCGATCTCTCTACAAACTCAAAGGTTCATTGTTTCCCGGGGTTGTTGTTGGCTTGCAAATACACGACGAACTCGCTATTGATTCGTCGAGGATGACTTCTGGACAATCCATCAGGGACTTCCAATCCCTCCTAAAGTCTGCATTCTCTCCTCCAGGTAATATATATAATATCTAATGAAACAATACTTATTTATATATTATATTTATTATCTTGCAAAAATTAAGTTTTTAGTTTAATTTCATATATAATATTTACTCTACAAACGGTAATTTCATCTTGACTATGGTAAATTATTATGTCAGGTAACGTCTAGAATAAACATTAAATAAATTATTATTGTTATTATTTAATATATTTACTCGTTATTGGTTTATATTATATAAACTTTGATATTAAATATAATTCTTTAATTCATTTATTTATTTTATTTTATTGTCTAGCAAAACTTTGTTTTTAGTTTAATTTTATGTTAGAACATTTACTGTATCAAAGATTCCTACCCATGCAGTAATTAAAATTTTAATATTATATATAAATCTTTAGTATATTTTTATATATATTATATTTATTATCTGACAAAAGTTATCATGTTATAACATTTACTCTACAGTGGACATTATATTATTATTATTATATTGAATATATTAGCTTATTATTAATTTATTTTGAATAGTAAAGACACTTAATGTAAAGCCGAGATTACTCTTAATAACAAGACGGAGGACGAGAGTGTTTAACAACGAGAAAGAGATAATTAAACTTGCTAATCAAGTTGGTTTCCAAGTTAAGGCTTTTGAACCAGGGTTTAACCTTGAAATGCCAGAGATGTACGGAATCGTACAATCATCTGACGTACTAGTTGGTATACATGGAGCTGCAATGACACACTTGTTGTTCATGCGACCAGGTTCTCTCTCTCTCTCTCTCACACACACACACCGCGCGCGCGCGCGCAATATGTATATACGACTAAGTGGTGTATGCAAACAGGTACACTTCTGCTGCAGGTAGTTCCATTGGGTACAGCAAGTCGTCCGTCATTCACTTTCTATGGTAACCCAGCTTTGAAAGCCGGACTGCAATACATGGAATATAGAATATTACCTACAGAGAGCAGTTTAGCTGATGAACTTGGTTTAAACCATACTAAGGTGGTTAACCCTCCTAAAAACCCGGGATCATCGGGATGGATGGAGATGAAGGAACTCTATCTCGACCGTCAAAATGTTACCATATCAATTCAGAGATTTAAACCTGTTCTTGAGGAGGCCTTCGCCAAGGTATCCTCCGGGAGAAAATCAAATTAAAAATGGTATATTTTATGAATATTCTTAAAACAATCTTTGTGTGTTTATTATTAATTACGTTATTATATATTTATGTTTACTATTTACAAACATTATATGTATACAAATATTCTCTTTATGTATAATCTATGGAGGACATATTTAAACAGACCGGACTCTTCACTTCAAAAGGTACTCAAAAGGTGCTTTTGATTTAATATAAAAGTGTATAATGAATTCCCAAGGTTTGAAATGGACACATTTATGTTTAAAAAATAATGGTGTGTAGACAATTTAGTGATGAATCTTTTACTTGCACTTTAATATATAATTTAAATAAACACACACACCTGCTAAATAAAATTTACGTAAAAATATTTTAATTATTTCACATTTATAATTAATAATGCTGAAATCTATAATTAAGGTACACATTAGTATACATTATATAGTTCTTAATTAAGCTTGAATATAATATACTTAATTTAACTAAAAGTTTAAGGTTCAAATAAAAACTATGTTACATGTAATTTAAACTATATATATATATAAATTATTTATTTATAAAATGTGTTATGAAGTAGTGATTATCCTTCAAGTATCTATATTCATATTAAAGTTTAAAAACGGTGGAATAATTAATTTCATCTTTGAATCCCAAAAGGAACTTAGTTACGAAACTCAACTCCCTTTAGCACCTTAATGTGAACGCAAATATGCTTGCTACTAGAGTATCCAACCCCTTAGCATCAACCCCATGAGACAACCTCAAAAGGTGTGCCTTAGGCATTATACTAAGTGCCATCCAGCTGAATGTACATTTTCATGTGACACTATTTCCCAGATGTAAGCTATCATGCCTTATATTCAAGAGTTGCCTAGGTGCACGAATGTGGCTTCCAATGCAACTCTAGAATCTTTGTACCTTAGGAACTCGGTAAGAAAACCTTGTCAACTAAGACTTCATGACCACATTTGGACAAGGACGTGATCATGCCTTGCTTAACTATGAGTGTTGTTCTTAGCTCAACGTGTAGGAAGAGGTTGGAACAAGCTTCACCTTTGACCCTTGAACGTACATTCGACAAGACTTCCAGTCATGGATTCGCTATATGTTAAAGGTATGCTACCTCAAAGATGTGACGTACCTTACTGTTTAAAAGTTAGTGCTACACACAGAGGGTTATGCTTTAACAACACAATCTAGAACGAAGAGTAATGAACTCAGTTATGAACTCAAAAATTCTCCTACATATATTACTTAATATATGTGATAGAAGTCCCCTCCCCCATTTTCCTGTTTTACATAAGTGGGCTGGCATGGAATCTCATTTCAAAGGGAATATACTTGGTGAGACCATTTACCTTTAAACCCTAATCTAAGGGCAACCTTAGGTTAGGTCAACCCTATGGGTGTTTTTTCCATATCTGACATGTTGAACGCACTAGAACCACCAAAAATCTAACTAGGACATCAAAAAACTAGAGTGAAGAGTTTTTTAATGGAAGTGCTAGTTTCACATAGAATTTCTTGCAAATACTTAACAACATCGACCTAGATACCCAAGTGCACTAAGCAGACATGTTTTTCTACACTTGATGACTTATCAACATAGTTTCGGCAGTAACTAACAACAATCAATGTCAAAAGTAAAAGGGAGTTATAGTAAAAACTATGACAGTGTTTGCATTAGGCACTAAACCATTACTCAAGGGAGGTTAAGTTTTATAATTGAGTGTGCTAATAAACACACTTGGTTAGGGATGTCTTTCTAGGGGTGTGTAAACATGTTTAGAAGTTGAACAACTTAATCTCATTAACATAAGCCCTTTCATAAGACACTCATGTGTGTCGCATGCTAAGGGTTCCCAAATCTAACCTTAGGGGTTTACTTAGCACAACACTCATAACACACTCATGTTGACAAACCCTTTAGGGTCTTCCTTGTTTCCCTAAAGGGGTTATACTTCCAAACAAGAGTGATTCCTCAAGAGATAAGTCATATTGCCTTAGCTATAACATGGGGTATGTGCAATGCATGTCTCCTTAATGGGGTTAATGCATGAGTCTATTTAAGTCTCATGTGGTAAGATCTTAAAGTCTACTTAGATTATCCTTTAAAGTTTGGGGGATAGTCACTCTAGAGGACTTAGGGTGAAACTCTAAGTCTTGGGCACTTGAATCAGGCTCTCAGGTCGTTTTTAAAATCATAACGTTGCGTACTTGCCAACTACATTTGAGTCCTTCGGGTTAAAACTCTAACAATAAATTAAAATTTATAAATGCAATCAAGGTTTTAAAAATATCGAAAAACCCATCGATCGTAAAGAACTTCATAAAACTTTAAATTTAACCATTATATGCTATTCAATTATGAATTATATAAATTAGTTAGGTTACTTTCATTTAAGTATGTTAACTAGGATGTCCATTAATGTCACGTGATCGATAACCACATCAAGAAATATTGATAAAGGGGTGTTTCTATCACTTAAATAATGTAAAGCACAAAAATGACGTAGTTACCCTACTTCCTTCACTAACATGAGCCTAATTTGTGTCATTAAGGTATATTTGTTATGTTGCCATGTCCATTATGCTTGATGGGTGCGTCACTTTTTAAGGGTTAGCCTACCTTATTGTTTATGATTCTATCAAATTAGAAACAACACATGCATTTAACTTGTTGACTCACACAATGTGTATGGAGTTTTGAGAGTTGGCATTTAAAAAGGATTTTAAAGTGAGGGCATTCATTAATAAGCCATGTCCATGGCACCAAGTACTTTAAGGGGCTAACATATAACTTAAATTCCATGAAACAATCTCATGTGCTACTAAGTTGATTTAGTACAATGCCTAGTTCTAGGGTCATGTCATAGATTTAATGTTGAGGAGTTAATGATTTTAGTAAGGATACATGCATATGCTTGGATGTTAATATTTGGGCATCTACTTAAAAGGTTGTTATGTCTTTAACTAGGTGTGTTTACTAGCAACTTGATTAGAGGTGTTCATCTTGGGAATATATAAATATAATTGAAGGTTAAACAACTTAAGTTTATTAGTAAGGGGCCTCATGAAGCATACATATGATCACATTTTTAAAAGTCATGTGTTTAGGGTTGTCCAACCTTAACCTTAAGAATTTGCTTTAACCTTAAGAATTTGCTTAAAAAAACCATATGGTATACTTAGCCACTCATGGGTTAGTTGATCAAGTTACTTCTCATTATTTTATAAGAGTTGTACTTTTGATTGAGATTCCTTAACGTATAAAAGGTGATGCTTTAAGTTCTACCATATCTCTATAGTAAGGTTATGGCATGAGCTTGCTTAAGTTTCTTGGGCATGATCTTAAGTCTATCCTTTAGGGTTTACTTTAAGGACTTAAGATAAATCACATAAGTTTCTTATGTGAGCTAGGCATTAGCATCATTGGCTTGTCTCCAAAGACTCAATGTTATGCAAGACTTAGTAGTGCTCAAGAGCTGCATATTGCACATCAAGAGTTACTTTCAAGAATATGCCTTGTAATTAGAATAATGTTTACATGTTATAACTTTACACAAGATATAATTGTAACTGTGTTTCACATGTCCACTCTTTGGTTTAAAACTTTAACATTAATGATAATGCAAAGTTTCACAAGGTGCAAAAACATATATTTTTACATTCTATATAATTAATTTATATTTAACTCCAAAATATAACTAATTAAATATTCAGATTTTTTAAATAAAAATTCATATTAATATTGTCAGAAATATTATATGAAGTTTTGAAATCAATTTTGTTCATTTTGATTATATTTTAATTTTGGATATAAGTAACATTTTATACATGGTAAACTCGACTCGACCAAGAATCTTATAAGGACTTAGCCATTTATGTAATAATAATGCACTCAACCTAATAGCTTTAATCTATATATAACCAAATGCTATAAATTTCCTGTTATACCTGTCTTTAATTAATCATTTTAAACTAAAAAGCACTGTTGAACTATGAAAGTTAACCATTCCGTTTAATGCTAAGTACATTCTTACATTTGTTGAGTAATCAACATTGAATAGTTAAAGTTAGCTAATTAAGAATATTTTTAAAAAATACATATTTTATAAATAAATTCTTGAAGGCACAACTTTACATTGATTAATTTTGCTCAATAAGATTTTGACTTGTTTTTGTCTGGACATCTTTGTCTATATACAAGGAAGACGATGCTTCTATGTATATAATATTTCTAACATGTTAATCAATAATTAACGTCTTTAAAGCGTGTTAGTTAGGCAGCTCTAGTGCATCCTTGCGGCTGCTGTATAAAAGTCCGAGGTTGACCAACCCACAAATAACACGTGTATGTGGCCATATGGCGTAAATATTAAGGTGTATATATACGATATCCATAATTGGGATTGATTAATTATTGTTTGCAATCATGAAGTCTTTGTTTCTGCTCTTATTGATATTCATTTCCAAAGGTAAGTTACATAGATACGAAAATCTTAAAGCTCTGCTAACAAAATAGATGAATTCAGTATATGGGAGACTCAATCCACTCGAAGGTAACAGATACACGTATTTACGCGTGCGCGTGTGTGACACGTACACTCACACACACACACATGTATGTGTATTTTTACAGGTAGAAGCATGGCTGAAGGTTTTCAAAAAGTGCGTGCAGTCAATCTTGGTGGCTGGTTACTTACTGAGAAATGGATGAAACCTTCTATATTTGACAATATCAAAGACAATAACGATCTCTTGGTATATTCTCAATGCATATTTAGTATATACCTTAACTATGTTTAAATTGTTAAATGTTACTATGTTTAATTTACGAAGGATGGAACACAAATTCAGCTAAAATCAGCAAACCTGGGGACATATGTATCTGCTGAAGATGGTGGTGGTTCTAAACTGGTGGTAAACAGGCACAGTGCATCCGGCTGGGAAACTTTCAAAGTAAATTGTTAATTAAAATATAACTTACACACACACACACACACACACATGATTAACGTGGTTAATTAAGCAGCTATGGCGTGTGTCGAGCAGGAGATTTCAAATGCGTGTTTTTAATAATAAGTTTGTGTCAGCTGAGAATGGAGGTGGAGTTCTGTAGTTGCAAACAAAGATGATCCGAGTTCCTGGGAGACTTTTGAAATAGAACGTAACACAGATAAAACCCGTCTCCGCTTAAAAGCTACAAATGGACAGTATTTGCAGGTAAGTGTGTGTGCGTGTGTGGCATGCGTGGGTGTGTGTGTGGCACAATGGATGAAAAAGTTGATGTTTTATCTGTCTACGGCACACACACACACACACACAATATATCTATATATAATATATTTTAGGCGAAGGATGAAAATGAGTTAACAGCGGATTATAACGGACAGCCAGGATGGGATGACAATGCAGCGGTTTTTATACTCACTAATAGTAACAAGTCTTGGAGGGGACTATCAACAGCGAATGCACTTGGCCCCTCCAAAGCTGCACCAAGTCTTCAAAGTACTCTATATATATATACATTATATATGCACGAACACATATACACATAATATATACGTACATATATTTAGTATCTATGTTCATCATACTAAGGCTTGGAGGAGACTATCAACTAGCTAATGCACTTGGTCCCTCCGAAGCTCTACAAGTCTTTCAAAAGCAACACCACCCCACAACCACACACACAGTTTTCTCGGCAGGAACATAGGGATAGTTTTATAACACAAGAGGATTTTGCATACCTGGCAAGTAAACAGATTAACGCAGTGCGAAATTCCTGTTGGCTGGTGGATAGCTTACGATCCAAATCCACCTGCTCCATTTGTAAGGGGCTCTTACAGGCTCTTGACAATGCATTTGAGTGGGGAATGTAAGTACACACAACACCCTGTTCATTATGTGTTTTACAATATACAAACGCATAGATATATACATGATAATATTATCTTACAGACTATCTACAGCCGTGTATCAGTGCAGATATATGTATGTTTGAGTCCATAGACACGAGAATACTGCACACTTAGTTGATCCCTAAAACAACTATACATTTGCTCCTTAATACGCGTCTGTGGTGTGGTGTGTGTGGGTGTGTAGAGAGAGAGAAAACATGAGCGTGAGTACATATGGATATGTATAAACCCACGTATGGATATATATGTATAACACACACAGCTTCAGGTCAAATGGTGTCAAATCATAGTGGATATCCATGCAGCTCCTGGCTCTCAGAATCCTTGGGAACACAGTGCAACCCGAATGGCACAGTCCAATGGACCAACCTGATAATGTTGCAAAAACCCTCCATGTCCTCGACTTCCTTGCAAACAGGTTAGAAAGTACATGTATTGTATACAGATATAAACACACACACACACACACACATAATGGTTGGTGTATAATAGATATAAGGATCATCCAGCTCTTCTGGGAATTGAGCTACTTAATGAGCCAAGAGCAGAAGATGTTCCGTTGGACACCTTAATTAAGTATTACAAAGATGGTTATGATACTATACGAAAATACAGTCAGTCTACATACGTATTATTTTCCCAGCGTATAGGGGTGACCCGAGTGAGCTTGTGAATATAATGCGACCAAGTGATGGATATTCCAAAGTGGTTTTAGATATTCATTTATATAATTTATTTTCTTCTACTTTTGATAATAAGTCACCTCAGTGGAATATCGATTATATTAATAAGGAGAGGAAGAATGCTATCCAAAGTTTGAACAATGCAGGCGGAGCTTCTATATTTGTCGGTGAGCATTGTGTGTACACATGCATATTGTGTGTGAGCTATGTATATACACAAAGTGTATGTGTGTGTCTACTAGTTTTTATGTATACATTAACTTACATGTACGTGTGCTATATATATTCTACACAGAATACAGTGGTTGAACCTGATACATATATGCATGATAATGTACATATATGTATGCATGATGAATGCGTAAGTTTAAAAACTAACACACACAAACACATCAATTACAAACAGAGATACACTATATATGAAGAATATACATAGATATACATGATATTCACACATAAAATGTAGACATTATCATAAATGTCCGTAAATAAATTAAAATAATTATTATATGCACAGAGGTGTATAAAGAATGCCTGTCCTAATTATCTATTGTTTCTATATGGAATTAATTTTTATTATATAGGGGAGTGGACAAATGAGTGGAATGTTAAACGGAGGCATCAAAAGGGGAATACGCTAGCTTTGGTGATGCACAGCTAAGTATATACGGTGAGGCATCATTTGGATGGAGCTATTGGTCCTTAACGAATATTAACGAACACTGGGACTTAAGAAAATCTTTAAATAAGGGATATCTGAGGCAAACTAGCAACGGAGGCTGGCCCTAAAAGTAATATATTAAAATTAATTTAATATAATCGATTATACTTGACTAAATGCTATATACGCTTATTGTGATAGCTTAGTTCATAATGAATATCTTAAATTCACTTTACATGAGTGTTGTGTGTGTCTATATATATATATATATATATATATATAAAGTGAATATCAGTTTGAGCATTATAATATTAAATAAACATACCTGACGAGCTGTAAATCCTCGCGAAGCTTAACATAATATTTAAACATTTCTCACATATCATGTCACACACACAGTAAAGATATATACATGTATAATAACCTGAAAATAACTTAGAAATCTAATTAGCAAACAATAATTATGAACATTAGCTTTAAATTAGCAATACAAAAAGGTTTACTTACTAGTTTAAACCAGTGTCCCACCGCCAGATACTACCATCTTCACAGCAAGTCAGGATTGTCCTGTAGAACGTATATATATAAATAAATTGGGTATGTGTAGAGAGAGAGGGAGGGTCAATACCTTCCATTCACAGAGGTTGCCGTTTGCCTAATAGGCAACCTGCACTGACTATTGGAAAGCCTAAAAAAACCTTAATCAGTATTTATGATGTGTATGTGTGTGTGTATGTGAAGAAATGTATGCATATGTAAATGTCAACTCACATGCATATGCATGCAAGAACTTACTTTGCAATGAAGTTTGGTGGACTAGACTGAATATCCCAGACCACGACTTTGCCTTCTTTATTACCTGTTGAACACATTAAAAACCTTAATAGCGAGTATAAGTATCATAAATACAGAGGTTCGCACAATGTATATTAGACATATATACATATGTACGCGCACACACAACACACACACACATATATATATACCGACTTTACTAACGTAAGATAGTAAATTTTGACTTACCTACTGATAAAGTGTTGAAGTTGTAATCACATGAAAACTTGATAAACCATAAGTCACAGTCTGGTACAGGATATTTCTGGATTATATCCACCGCGCCCTATTTCCAACATTTTGAAGTCAACGAAAAAATGGCGATAATATAGATGTGTGATCATGCGTATGTGTATATATATATATATATATATATATATATATATATATATATATATAGAGAGAGAGAGAGAGAGAGAGAGAGAGAGAGAGAGAGAGAGAGAGAGAGAGAGAGAGAGAGAGAGAGATTACATCGCTAGGAGACTCTTCTTTGAAAATTGGTTCCCATAGAACCACCTCGTTATCCACGCTCTGCAGATGCTTCGTTATTCTGATTCATATGTCTGTTATATATACCTTGGAAAGAATTAAATCCCCTAACCATCGTGTGCAATCCACGTAATTTGAGTGAACTGCTGCATTAAAAATCTACAAAAGACGTGTATATGTGTGTGTGTGTGTGTGTGTGTGTGTGTGTGAGAGAGAGAGAGAGAGAGAGAGCTTACCGGATACTGGACGTGTTTAGTAGGAAAACGAGAAGTAGCATCATTCCATGTCTTGGATTCTTCAATATAAGTGGAAAAGTCTATAAAGTGAAACTGATTAGTTAATGGTTTAATCTAATTGATTTCGTAACGATTATTTAACTAGTTAGAGCTTAAATCAATTCACTTACCCTTGAAAGACCAAATTTTGATGGTATTGTCCATTCCACAGCTAGCCATAAGGAAAACATTTGACGGATGGAAGTCCTGCAAGAAACAATTGGTATATACATGCACATATATATACATATAACTAGATATATAGACAAATATACATGGACTATAAACAGTAGGAAAGAAAACTTACCACACTAAGTACTTCATTACGATGCCCGGCAGCACCAGCAAATATAAGAATGCAAACACCAGTATGAACATTCCACAGCCGTATAGATTCATCCTGATATATACATACATATACATATGTATATATGTATGTATGTGCATGTGTGTGTAGGAACGTGTATATTACTTGTACTTAATACCTTGCTTGCAGATGCTATTAGGAATGGATTTTGGCTTTGAGTTCTCAGCTCGTTCACGGAACCTCCATGACCAACGAATGACTGTAAATGAATTTGATTAGCTACTTAGTAAACATTTGAAGTGTATATATCTGTTTTATAATGTTCACATGGTACACACATATAAATATATAATAAATGTTATAATATACTTACATTAGCAAGTGTTTCGTATCCACAATGTATTACGCGTATAATACCGTTCTGTCCACTTGCAATGAGCAAAGGCAGGTTTTCAGGATCGCATGCCCATGAAACTGTGTAAAAGGCCTCTTCTTTCTGATGTAACAAAGTCTAGATTAGGTACAAGAGACAAGGTTTTTATCACACACACACACACAGATAGATATATATATATATTCAAAACAGAAAAGCTTACATCCTCATCAACATAGGCTTGCAAAATGGCAACAGCACCTCCTTCAAAGCATTGGTAAATAGTTATCTGAAACATAAAATTAGTAGGTAGGTTAACCAGTTGGTCTATAACTAGATTAGTTGTATCATAATTATTAAAAACCTGTCATGCTGATATATATCTACACAAACACACAGAAATATTTATTCAACAATAAACAAAGCATCAAATAGTAGAACATCCATATATGAGAAAAACATAGACACATCGCTAATTTGTTGTAAGAAAACCAGGAGAAAATAGATGCTTTACTGCGTAATACAAGTATATACACATATGCCTATATGCACATATGCAAATCTACACGCGCGCGCAAATATTGTACACACACACATAATGAGTTATTTAACCAGTCGATGATGAGAATATATTATGTCGAACGTTAAGAGAGAGAGAGAGAGAAGAATGTGGGGGAAATCTTCTTACCCTGTTTCCCCCGGCAGTAGCGAATGTATCATGGTAGCGGACATCAAGGAAGTTAAAAGTGATGGCGTAGAGAGGGCGCTTCGTCTCCTGGAGTCGATTGGTGAGCCTGTAGTCGCGCTTCCTTAGCGCCTTGATCGGATTCACCACGCCCACCGCCGGCGTTAGCCCTAATCCCGCTCCTGGCCCGACCGGCTTCATTCGCACTCAAAAACCCTAATTTATAAACCCTGTTTAGGGTTCCTATTTTAAGGCTCTGTTTTACTATTTAACAATATTTTTGCTTTATTTATTTGTAATTATTGGCTAAAATAAACATGGTTTATTAATCCTTAAGAGAAATCCATCAATCTTAAGCAACTCTACAAAGACTCACTGTTAGAATACATTTAAGTATAACAACATGTAATTAAAATGGGAATGTATATAGTCCCATTTTAATAATTAACAATTTTAATTATTTAATTAGTAATTTTTAATATAAATAAATAATTTTTAAATAATATATGACATTATTTAAAATGTTGTTTAAAATATTAATAATTAATGTAAGTATTAATTAAAGATTTTTCTTATAAACTGTACAAGTTGATGGTAAGTTAAAACGATTTAAATTTAATACTATATATTTATGAGAGTTTAATTATATATGATTTTATATAGTTTATGTATACGTACTTGTTCCAGTCAATGTGGATGATACCAACTTTTAAATCTGCAATTTTGGCAAAGGCTTCTCTTGAAAGATCAAATGAGCTAGCAGCACAACTGGGGCAGTGATCGACAACCTTCACACAAAGTTATTTAATAGTTAAGCACGCACACGCACACGCACACGCACACGCACACACGTATTGCATACCCTGACATTTACACTAGGTGAGTTAGTGCACCCACCACCATTTGTCACACTTCCCTTACAAGTAACTTGGAAGATCTCACCACATAAACCTTTGTTATAAAGATCAGTGCTCACAGCAGCAATCATGTTACCATACTGATCCATCTTATCTCCATAGCAAGCCGAAGCTGATGTTACCATGTAATCAGTCAGTAGTGGTGTGTGCGTGCATGCGCGTGTGTATGTGTGTGAGAGAGAGAGAGACACGTACGAGAATAGTTCTCATAGTAAGTGGCTTGTCCAGAACCTCCCAAAGCAGTAACAAAGAGGAGCATTACAAAGATCACTGTAGAACACATAGAATACACGGCCATCTTGCATATCACAGGAGGCCTTGTGCATTATATACAGAGAGGGGAACACACATGCCATGTAATATAGAACAGTTTACCATGAATATCACTTTTTAAAACTTACTGATGACGTTGCCCCAAAGTCAAAGGTGGGAAATATAGACATAGAGATCAAATAAACTAAATAAATAAATAAAATCTCATTTAGTAAATACATTATATATATTTTAAAATTATTAGTGCAAGATTTGAGGCACTGCTTAAGTAGGCATTGCAATTTGCAAGTTAAAATATTCATTAAGGAGGGCCTATGTTATATACATATAGATGATAGTTGGAGCATTTCTTAAGACCATTTGGAACTATAAAAATGTGAAAGTATTATAATTTTAAGTCAGTCATCTTATATGATTTAAAGTTTTGATAACTGAAAAATATGTTTTAATGATATATTTTAATTAGATGATATCCTATGTGCATGATAAAGTATATTTTAATTGATTAATTAAGATTTTATTGTACCTTAGTTTTATTTAGACAAATTTAAAAAACTTAGTACAATTTAAATGTAAATGATTTAAATTATATTTTAACCTGAAATTTATTATCATAATAATTATTGTTTAAACCGGCGAAATGAAATGAAAGAATTATTAATTGCAAACACTCATTTGTTATCAAATTTGTCTACAAATTAAGTTGTAATGTTAAATTAATTTTAATTAATTATTTAATTAAGTTAATTTTAATTAATCATGATAAATGTTAATTTTAAATTGCCGGTCAAAATGACTGCGCTTCATTGTAAACAATGTTATAGCATTTAAATTACGGATTACATTTGTTGGACAATGTGAGTATTTATTTAAATTATGTGTTAAAATGGTCTCGAGTGGGAATAATAAATGCTTCACTGTTTGTGTGCATTTTACTGTATGAATATGTATAATATTTTTAAGTCTATTATATATGTATACAATAATAAATTAATTTCAATGTAAATTGTATATATATATAAAATTCAAGTTGTGCATATGAAGTTTTTATTTATTTAAATTTACATTTATTAATTATATAAATATATAGTATTCAACATTATCCACAGTAATACTGGTGTCATTATTGTTATATTGGTTGTCAGAGGATCAATTGTATAGTCATTGTACAAATAAATGAC
The DNA here is from genome assembly GCA_003024785.1 of Selaginella tamariscina. Lineage (NCBI taxonomy): Eukaryota > Viridiplantae > Streptophyta > Lycopodiopsida > Selaginellales > Selaginellaceae > Selaginella > Selaginella tamariscina. Next base: position 149,438 of record PUQB01000530.1, on the reverse strand, counting down.
CTTTGTATTTATCTAAGAAAATTGTATAGTGAAATCTGAGGACACATTTACCAATCTTATGGTCTGGAGTGGATTTCAACAAACTGTACAAGTTGATGGTAAGTAAATTGTATTTAATATTGTATATTTTTTGAGAGTTTAATATATTTAATTATATATGATTTTATATAGCCTATGTAAATCTGCAGTTTTGGCAAAAGCTTCTTTTGAAAGATCAAAATTAAGTAGCACAACTGGGGCAGTGATCCACAACCTTCACACGATGTTATTTGATAGTTAAGCACGCACACGCACGCACACGCACACGCACGCATGTATTGCATACCCTAACATTTACACACCTTTGTTATAAAGATCAGTGCTCACAGCAGCAATCATGTTACCATACTGACTAGTTTTATCTCCTTAGCAATCCTAAGCTGAAGCTATCATGATTAATTAATAAGTGCTTCTTGTGTGCGCGCGTGCGTGCGCGTGCGCAGAGAGAGAGAGACTTACAAGAATAGTTCTCATAGTAAGTGGCTTGTCCAGAACCTCCCAAGCAGTAACAAAGAGGATAAAAAATCACTGTAGAACACATAGAATACATGGCCATCTTGCAGCTCTGGAGGTCTTGTGCATTATATACAGAGGGGAATACCCACACATCCATATAATAATAGGATTTCTAAAACTTACTGATGACGTTGCCCAAAAGTCAATTTAAATTATTAGTGCAAGATTTGAAACAGGCATTGCAACTTAAACCCAAAGGTCTTGAATATTCTTTAAGGACTTGTGTATGTACATACTGTAAGACGATGGATATAGAGCATTTCTTAAGACCAATAAGAAATATTTTATATTTATAATTATAAAAATCTGAAATATCCTAAAATTTTAATGATAGAATATGTTTCTTAATTGGATGGTATCCTATGTGTGGATGATAAAATATATCTTAAAAGATATATTTAAATGAATTAAGCTTTATAATTTTAAAAATTCTAAGAAATGTCGTAATATCATATGTTTCAGTTAAGGGACTTGGATATCAGTAATGAAAATATTTTAATATGAATGATTTAAAGTTTATTTATAATAATTATACAAATTACTATTATTTAAACAATAAAAATTACAGAGTTTAAACTAATCATGTTTTCTTAGTTGAATGGTTAAGTTTGATTGGACATGTATTAATAATTTTAATCTATATTAATAATAAATTAATTTTAATGTATCTATCTATCTATTTATCTAACTAAATAATTCAACATATGAGTTAGATAAATTATGGTTCAACATCTATCTATCTATATTATAACAACATATCTATCCTTATTAATCTAAATTCACATTTATTAATTACCAATGTTAAAATATTCATTATATATAAATATATAACTTTTAACAATGATGAACAAGGGTAGTGAATTAGGGTAACAAATAAAATGAAAATCCTGCAGCACTCTTTTCATGGCGCAGGGGAGATGGTCAGGACATTGTTCTGCTTGTGAGTTTGTTTCTGATGAGAGAGATTGGGTGGCAATAGAAGATAGCAACGGGTTAATGAGTTTAAAAGCATAAACTCTACTCTCCCTCCTTAGGACGATACATGAGGATCAAGCAGACGTGGTTTCTATAGATCTCGCACAATCAGTTTTAGCTTCTCGTCCGTGGTTCATGACACAATAATAATAAACATTGTCATAATAAAATACAGGTTACCTTGCACAAACAGGCATGTTACACGATCTTTATTTAAGGTTTGGGATTCAATAACGTAATAAGAAGGTGTTTTACGTTATCTCTCAACCCAAAATGGGAAAATAATTGCATACAACTCAGCTTGAGTTGCATGTTCAACAATCACTGTAAAACACATAGCATACATGGCCATCTTGCATCTCATGTGAATGTGTTATACTTTTATATCAAGTATGATGTAATTAAATCTTAAATCAGTAATAATTAATATATAATTGTTGTACACACCGTGGAAACTTAGTTTTTGGTGGAGTTTAGTAAATCTAAGATATATTTAAATGACCTAAGTTTTTTATTTTTTTAAAAACATTTTAATTGTAAACAATTTGGAATAATTTATGATATACTTTAATTGTACGATATTCCAGATTTTATTTTAGCTTATTCTATTCAAGAAATTTTAAAAACTTTGCATATTTAAATAGTCCTATAGAGATTTGAAACTCCATTATTTTAACTTTAATATGAATATACATACTTTCATTATGTAATATGTTAGTAAATAATACGCATATAAATCACTAATAATCTAATATTAATATATGATATATTTATAAATATAAATCAAACTACCTAGATTTTCAATGAGCTTGTTAATTTAAATTTATTATAATTCTTAATATCAAAATATTTTACTGTATATAAATATATAATAAACTTTAATTTAAGTTACCCATGTGCTTAGAGCCATCGTGTTAAAAGGGTGAGAAAAAAATTAGGGTAACAACTGAGATGAAGATCCTAAAATATTGTTTTCATGGAGCATGGGAGATGATCAAGGCGCTGTTCTGCTTGGGCAAAGAGGAGGAAACTAGTGTCATTTCTACTCAAGAAATTGCTCATCAAGCCGAAGAGAAAGATTGGGTGGCCATAGAAATTGCAGCTGATTTAAGAAGTTACTACGTGGACCGAGTAGAGCATAAACTCTACTCTCCCTCCTTAGGGACGATACATGAGGATCAAGTACTGAATATAGAAGAAGAAGAAGAAGACTTGGAAATGGCAGACATGATTTCTATAGATCTTACATAGAGCTTTTTTTATAGTAAATTTATCATAAATAAAATATAGAGCCCAACATCTTGCTGAATGTTCAATAGTGTTTAGATCTCCACAATGAGTGTTGAAGAGAAGGAGATTGTCTTTTTTGTTAAGGGAAAATAATCATAATTATGATTCGATCCAACCTCAATCAAATTTTAAGATGTGGTTACATAAGATTACACTGAAATATAATGTTTATATACTCCATGTACAAAGTTTGATAAAAGAATTTATAATAAAATCTGAGAAATATATTTACTGATCTCAGGACTTGGAACTGTTGGATTTCTTAGAGATTTACTTTGTCGTCAATGAATATTTCAAATATTTTTCAGATTTGCATATGGACTATAGGATGATCACCAATAGATTACACGAAATCTAAATTTGAGTTTACAAGTTTATACTAATTGATATTTTAAAATGTCTGGGTGGTGTATTCCAAAATTGGTACAATGGCTTTCACTAATATGTTTTCCTGATTACTTGTTACAGTGCAAGTTATAGCGTTTAAATTAGAAAAGCAGTAGAGTAGAGTCTAAATGCTATGCTCCCTCCACAACGTTAGAGGATATTAAGTACTGGATGTAGAAAAAAAAGGCCTAAATTTCACATAATTGTTTCTAAGAGAATTTAATAGCATACAAGCCAATCATATAAAAAGAATAATAATTTAATTTTAATATATGATATAATTTTAGATAAAAAAAATTAAATATAAGTCTTCACATGTAATACATATAGTTTGTTAATATAAATTTATTAATATTTTCTTTTGTTAAAATATTTTATTATATAAATTAACTTTAATTCCAATTAGTAACCATATCATGTGAAAAGGGTGAAAAAAAATTAGGGTAACAAATGAGATGAAGAACCTAAAAGATTGTTTTTGTGGAGCATGGGAGATGGTGAAGGCGCTCTTCTGCTTTGGCCAAGAGGAAGAAACTAGTTCTCAAGAAATTGCTCATCAAGCCAATGAGAAAGATTGGGTGGCCATAGAAATCGCAACTAATTTAAGGAGTTACCACGAGAGCCGAGCGAAGTATAAAGTCTACTCTCCCTCCTTAAGAACGATAGATGAGGATCGAGTAATGGATGTAGAAGAAGAGGAAGGCCTAGATATGGCAGACATGGTTTCTATAGAGCTCACGTAGATTTTTTTTGTTAAGGATAAATTTTTAGCATATGTATAGAATTGCTGGATGTTCGTAATCTTTGCAATCTCCATACTAATGTATATTGGGTGTTGAAGAGAAGGAGATTGTCTCCTTTTTGTTAAAGGAAATAAATATATATTGATTATTGAATTTGGTTGTTAGAGGAAACTCAGTTATAGGAATTTATCTGTTCAAATGACCTTTGTATTTGCTGAAACAAAATTATAATGAAAACTGAGAATACCAAATGATCTTTATATTAGATGAAATTTTTTATAATAAAATCTTAGAATACATTTACTAATCTCATGGTTTGGAACCTGGATTTCTTATAGATTTACTTTGTCATTGGCTCATGTCATTGAATATTTCAAATATTTTTTAAGATTTGCACATGGTCACCCATAAATTACACAAATATGAGGTTACAAGTTTATAATGATATTTTAAATGTGGGGATGATTGGTGTCATTAATATATTTTTTACTCTTGACTTATATAAAGCCATATATTCACAAAGTGGCAAAATACATTTATTTCTAAATGTAATATTATGAATAAATAATATTAAGATGGATTAAGTAATTATTAAAAGATTTCATTAATATAATATATTAATTGATATTAATTTAGAATATTTGGTACAATAGTATGCATCTCATTATATAATATTAGCATTACTTATAAGTTGTATTAACTTTTTCATTTACAATGGTTACAAAAGGCGACTTCCATATGTGCAATTACATACTTAGAAAAACCCTTTGTTTATGTATCTTTTGTTTAAAAAACCCTTTATATAGGTCATTCTAGCGACAATATTTTTTTAATTTATTTATAACTCTTCAGTTATATATATGACTAAAATTCAATAAAAAAAAATATTAAATTTTAACCCCTTTAAATATAGTGATAGCAATTAAAATTATTTCATTATTTACCATTTAGATTTATAAATTTACTTCATAAATGTCATATTTTTATTAAAATATGCAAGTTATTTATCTCAAGACCATTATAATACTAGAAAATATAGATTCTTATCATCTGTCACACCCCTATCGAGGTTCCTCACATGCATTGTATACATATGTATAGCAAAAAATATTTTTTGTACCAATTCCGCCCAAGTAAATGCTTATGTATAGGATTTATATGTGACATCCCGGAAAACAATGATTCGCATAAAGAAAATAAAATAATTTGACGAAATATATAATTACTTAACTGCATCAGTCTCACTAGAGTACAATAAAAATTTAATTTTTTGCACTAAAAAGATTATGGAATGTATAAATTAAAAATTACAATCAGCAATTGATAATTCAATTTGTGTGTTAGTTAGTAATCAAAGTCTATTCAATCTCTTAACAAGAAGTGTTTTGTGACATACATGTGATTTAGTTTCATTCAATAAGTTGTACACAATACAAATCATATATATAAATATATTTACATATGGAGCATGGCATGTTTAAAAAATTGATATATAAATCTTGATAAATGTCATTTATTTGTGGTGTCTAGAAATCACAAGACTTCACTTCTTATATGTGGCTGGAAACATATGTGAGGTGGCCTAGGAAAAAGCCCTTATATACATAAGACAAAACCAAATGTTAACCCTTGTAAAACTAATCTTTATTCATACTTCTTGGGTACTTATAAAACTCTTAGTAATATGCATTTCTATCTAAAAAACATTCACATTCACACACACATTATATTGTTTATCATCATTTTAGTTAGGGTGTTCTGCATTTATACTTATAAATATCTATAGCTTTGTATCTATAGTAGATAAAGCGGATAACAATGGGTTCATACAATACAATTGGCATGATGAAATTGGTGGCATGTATAGTAGCTAGCATCTACGATGTAGATTGGATAATAATTTAGTAATGTAGCTGTAATTGAACGAACATTATTATACTCAAAAGTTTCAAATGTTGTGTGTTAATTTCATATTTATATTTACATGCATGTTGCTGAGATATATATTTGACCTTGATACAATAAAAGGGGTTTTGTTCAATTTCTTGTTTTGCCTTTGCTGTGGGCTATGTGTCAAAAACTTCTATGAACTTATGCTTCTTACTTGGTGACTCACAAACATTTTGAATATTGCTTATAATGTAGTTAGTTATCTAACTTCATTTGGTATTTAGACTATGCATCAGTACTAGGTCTATTAAACATAAAGAAACATTCGTTTATATATACACATAAAACTTGTTTTCTGAATGCCTTTGTGATTCTATGTTTGAATTTTGTAAATAGACACACACACATATATAGTGTGTGTGTGTATATATGAGCTATGTATGTATGCATGTTGTGTGTGTGTGAAGGAATTCAGAAAACAGGTTTTACATATTGTGGGCTTCAAAGATATGACGAATCCAATCAAGGGCCACATTCAGTAACAACCAAGGAACCAAAATTGTGTTCTTCACTGTGTCTTTCAAGAACATCTTTAGAACATAAATCCACCCATACAATAGCTTGATCAATCCTTTTTTGTTAGTAACATCTATAAATTCCTACTTACCAAATGCTCTGACTATAATGTAGTTGCTTCCTTGAACTCTCACAATGCCCAAACTTCACAAAGCCTCCATTCTCACATGAACATACCCCAATCTATTTGAAGGCCATAACAACCCAACAATAATGCTCTATAACTTCTTTGCTCCTTGTTAATCAGCGCCCCTTCGAGTTTTTTACACTGCAGCATACATAAGGTTGTCCCCTTGTATACTTTGATTAACATACATAATCAACCCCTTGTTTAAAACACATACATGTATGTATGTTGAACATAAAAGGAAAAAAAAAAAAACTCTTTTTTCTATGTATGTTGTTTCTACACAACCTTAAGAGTGAAATCCTTGTGTAGAAAATGCAAAAGCCTTTGCTATAATCTGTCCAACCAATTTTGCAATGTTTTCTCATTCCTTTCTTAGTACTTACGAACCTTCACAAAATCAAATAACTTCATTGTTGAAGGTGTTTATTCATTTTATTTTAATTTGATAAACATGCCCCTAAATTCTTAAGCACCTACAACTTTTGTATATTGGTAGTGCCACTTCTTGGATCAATAATTTCTTGGAGTGAATGGTTGTTTGGAAGTGGTTGTGGTCTAATGGGTACTTTTTTATGTATGCTTTGAAAGGCATGTTTTTGTTCTTGTCATTTATCTTTTCCAAAAGCACATAATGTAGTTATGTATCATATGTAGTGGTGACATTGGCCAATCATGTCATTTGATCTCTTCACACAAAAACATATGATCCCTTCAAAAAGCTCATACCGATGCCATGTAGGGGTTGTCATTAACCAACAAATTTTAAGGTTATCACTTTCATGTTTCTTATAAATGTGGTTCATAAGGATCATTTCATTCTTTATAAAATAACGTCGGTGTGGATCCTACACATCCATGTTGCCAATGCTTTTATATTGATTTTGATACCACACATCAACAACAAGAGTATCAATAGACAATTCACAAGGTTCTTTGCATTCTTATACATTCTTATGTTCATATTTTTATTTCCCATTAAGGAAATAGAGGAAGTTCTAGGTCCATGTTTCTTCAATTTAAAACCACGACCTTTGAAGGTCATTTTCACCTCTTTCTGCTAGTTGTTGTCCTTGCATTTGTGTCTTAACACATTGTTTAGGTCAAGGATCGTGATGAGCTTTCTTTTGGATCCACCAATTAAATAGTCAATACTATTATTTATGAGGATGTTATTGCCAAGGATGAAGCTCGATTTCTTGAATTGGGCTTAGTTCATTCTCATTGAGTCTCTATGATTTTTCTTTTTGGAGTGTCTGGTACAAAGAGCATAAGGTCATTGGATCCTTCATTGCAAGTCCTTTTGACCATGACATTTTTTTTTATAGATAAGACTTCTTCCTCTCCATCTTCACATATATTCGTTGTAGAGTACTTTTTAATGGTTTCGTAGTCCATAATGTGATGTTGATTTGCACCACACATGGTTCATCATGGAATGAAAGTGATTAAGTAAAAAAAACAAACTTACCTTTAGGGAAAAATAACGCTCGCCTTGTGAGCCAGAATGCATGGGTTAATCGAGTTGCAAGTATGGTTCTTAACTTGGCATGATGAGCCAAAGCAAGGCCTTAACCACTATATTTGTAGAATATGAACTTGGGCAACATCTATAAGCTTACGAAAAGATTATCAGACAAGAGAAGTTAGCTAGCTCCATGGACGTGACGTACCTAGTCACAAGGGCCTAATCCTACCAATGTTAAAGGTAGGTTAACCCGAAGGTGGGACATACCCTATTGTTTGGAAATTAAAGTGACACAATAAAGGTTGTGCCTTGATAACACAAACTAAGTTTGCACCAGTAAGAGAATAACGAACTCTCTTTTGAACATAGGAACTCTCATTACATATACTCTATTTTATTTATGTGATGGAGTGCCCCCCTCCCTCCCCTCATTTTCCTACTGAGTAAGTGGGCTTGCACAGAATGCCAAACCCTCAATTTTATACTTAGGCTCTAGGACCTAGTTCTTATCTTCTACCCATAAACCCTACCCATGGGGGTAGCGATAAAAATTGGGTTAGGTCAACCCTAGGGGTGTTCCTTACCCATAATGACTTGTTGAACTTGCTAAAGTCAATTAGAAAAGACTTAACCAAGACATACAAATCAGGAGAAGAATTTTGTAAAAGGTAAGTGTTATTTTCACTTAGATTTTTTTAGGTATTTAGTGACAATTGATCGGATTACCCCCAAACACCTAAGTGCACTAAGGAGAACTGTTTCTCATTACATCTAGGGTTTGTCATATAATTCAATAGGTGGCAATTGTCATAGTTTTTACTATGACTTGACGCTTTATTTAGACGTTGATTGTTGTTACTTATTGTACTATGTTGATGAACCCTAAATATAGTAGGAAATAGGCTTGTTTAGTGCACTTGGGTATCTGGTGATGGTCCGGTCGGTGTCATTAAGTATTTACAGAAAACTCTAAGCGAAACTAGAACTTACCTTCTAGAAAATCCACCCCCGATTTTTGACATTCCAGTTAGGATGATTGGTTAATGCAGATGAGTTTGGTGTGTTAAGTAGGGTTATGAACACCCCTAGGGTTTGACCTAACCCACGCACCCCCTTGGGTAGGGTTTAGGGTAGGAGTAAGGGTGAGTTATAGGCTCATACTGTTAATTTATTTAAGGGGCTAAAATTCTGTGCCAGCCACAGTTACGAAACATGGCCAAGATCACGGCCCATGTTCGTAACATGAGACATTATTTAGAATATTCTCGCTGGAGTATACTCATAGAATATTCTTATTAGGGCACATGCTGTCTTATAGCAATCCAGCAATCTAAGGCCAATCCAAGCACAACAAGCATGGCACAACAATCCAGCGTATTGCGAAAAGCATACTTCTTTGCGATATTTGATAGTTTATGTGAAGTAGTTTATGTGCATAATATAATAAAAAAATAGTATATTTTTAAAATAATATAATTTAAAAAATAACATATTTTTAGAATATTCACTAGAATATTCGTGTCGTGATTGTGTTCTGTGGTCGGGTTCTTGAAATCTGAGGCTTGTGTTCGTGTTCGTAATTATGGTGCTAGCCCACTTACACATTTAGAGGGTGTGGGGGGGACTTTGTCACATAAATAAGGTAGAGTATGTAGGAGTGAGAGTTCCTGGGTTCATGACTGAGTTTGTTACTCTTCTCCCGGTGTAGGTTTTAGCTTGTGTCGTTAAGGTATAACCCTTTGTTGTGCCGCTTTAACTTCCAAATGACAAGGGTATATCCCACCTTCGGGGTTGCTCACCTTAACGTTGGCGAATCCATGCCTGGGAGGTCTTGTCGAAATGCACGTTTCAAGAGGCAAACTCCAACCTCCTCCTCCACATCAAGCTAGGTGTAGCACTCATTACCAAGCAAGGCACATTTGTGTCCTTGTTCAATTGTGGGCGTGGGATCTTATTTGACAAGTTCACATTACTAGTTCTGAAGGTTCATTAAGGGGTTCTAGAGTTGGTATTTAGAGCCATGTTTGTGGCACTTGGTGCAACTCTTGAATCTAAAGGCTATGGCATGATAGCCTACATTGTGGAAGCCAATGTTATATGGAGATGTGACATTGGGCTAGACGTCACACAATACAACACTCGAGGAACGCCCTTTGTGGTTTTGTCATGGGTAGCTCTGTCATGAGTGCATGTGTAAGACACATCTTCTTTGTGGGATTAGGACATGAGCCTATCTAGGTTTAGTAAGATATGATTTAAAGTCTACTCGAGATATGCTCTAGGGTTTGAGGAATGGTCATAAGGTAGAATTCTAAGCTTTCTGTTTAATTAGGCATCTAAGTCAGACTCTTAGGATTATCTTGAAAGATTTAACATTGCTCACAGGGAATTGACGTCGGAAGGCCACTTGGTAGCCACGTGTTGCCATGTGTTAGCCTTCTAGGTTAAAACTTTGACAACAACAATGAACTCTAAAGTGTTATACTAAAAATTATAACATTGTTTTCACATTTGAAAATGTCAATGTCCTCGTTGATGAAAAGCTCTAACTTCAAAATTAAATTAAGTTAGGAAAATTAACCAAAATTAATTAATTAATATAATTACTCTATGCGGAGTTTAAAATCACTTAAAGACCTTTACACATTTATAAAATCTATCATCCAACACATACAATAAATTAATTAATTTCTTTATTGTAACTAGAACTTATATGGGAGACCTCCAGTTAAAATTTTTTGTTAACCCCATTACAATCAACTTAAGACTTACCTTAAACTCATTCACCAATTACATTACATTTTATAAATTCTCTAATGATTTACATTACATTTTATAAATTCTCTAATGATTCCCATGTCGACTTACATGTTAAATAACCTTTCTATTTAATAAAATATTCTTCCTTTTTAAGTCTTTATAACTCTCAATATTTAATATCTTTTACATCCAAAATCGATTTAATAAAATATTCTCCTTTTTAAGTTTTTATAACTCTCAATATTTAATATCTTTTACATCCAAAATTGATGGATGTAAAAATCGATTCAACATCAAACTCTTTGATATTATTGACTAACTTAGAAAGTGAACGTAAGTTTTTATATCTAAATGTTTTAAATCATCAGGAAGCTATTTCTCATATTGTAATTCCTGCTAATGGGAAGTTATGTGATTTCAGATGGAGATTGACTTCAGCATTATTACATAACTATGAACAACTACAGTTGAATATATCTAATATCATTGACTAGCTCAAAAAATGGACATAAATTTTCATATTTGTTTGAATGTTTTTAATCCTTTATAAAATAATTTAAATAAATTGACATGAAACACATTATGTATTGCTCCCAACTCTTAAAGAAGATATAACCTATAAGCACATTATCAACTCACTTCACCACCTTGTGCGAACATGTGTATGTAATAGAAACTTTACAACGACCTGTGTATGTAAAACAAACTTTCCCAAAAGAATCACTAGAACCTTTTTACTTATATGTATATCCATTAGATACATAATACATAAAACATATGGATATACATAAAAATTGTGCTTGAACAGAAGTAATACACACACACAAAGCTTACCGTTACCCGCAAGTTTTAGTTTCCACACAACAGAGGTGTGTTAAGAGCAAGCTCCTGCACGGCATTTTCAAGAACGTTTCTCGCTGTTTCATCACCAGCTCCAGCACATGCTTTTACAATTGGCACATGAAGAATATGCATAGGCCCAACTGCATATATCAAATCCCAATATTAATCACACACACACAGTTTAAACAATGTGATTCATAAGATAGTCCCTTAGCTCATTCTGCTTATATATGTAAAACTACGGCAACCAACATCTACTTACAGACATATCTATGTCTCTATATATACACACATATACATATAAGTAAATGTAATACCTGATAAGGTCGTCATGATGTTTAAGGTGCAACTGCTTGAGAACGGCGTGGAGAGTGTTTTTGGTGGACCACGCCCGTCATAAGCACGCATAACCGCTGCTAAAGCCTGTGATGCTATTGCGTACCACACTATAGATCATAAGTTAGTAATATACTTATACACAATTAAGCACAAATTCAATTTGAAGTTTATATTGAATGAGATAAGCATATAGATTAAAGAAGCTATTACCTGCCTTGATCCCCGAGTAAAGGACCGTATCCTGAGGAACGAGCTTTTTGTCCATTCGAAAACCTATTTACACATATAACACGCAGAGGTATATATTTTATGTTTGTACCCGTAAGCTATTGTTCCTGTGCCAACCACAAGCACACAACCACGTAGTCTTCAAATGTACCACTGGCTGCAACTGCGTCATTGTATGCATATATGTACTCCGTATTAGGGAAAGAAAACTCCTGCAAAGTAAATAATCATCAATATATAAGTAATATTAGTTTAAAACCACCATATCGTATGCATACATACACATGTGTGTGTGTGTGAGAGACAGCGGTGAGGAAGATGAACCTATTAAATCATTGAATAAAGTGCAATATAATAAAGGAAAGGACGATAGAAAGAAATACCAGTGAATCACACCTCAGCCATGAAGTTATCCGCTGCTCATCGAGGAGGCATATTCGCCGAATCTAGACTATCGATAGCCGGAATGCACACACACGAAGTAGACCATCCACACCCAATACAACCCTTGTAGTAGACCGATCCACGCCCAAATTCCCTTATCTCTCTTTCCACCGCAGGGATCTCGCTCGATTTCTTCAAGAACACTCGATCTACCAAGAATTAAGAATCGATTTTTACATAGTACCAGACGATCTCACAACCCTAAGCCTCGGAATAAGAACCCTAAAACAGATTAGAATCTTCTTAACAGAGTAGAATCTCCAAATTGATTCTCCCTCTCTATATTTAAATATAAAATTTAAAAGAAGAATATTCTAAATAAGAAAAATTTAAATCTACATATAATAATACATATATACGTATACACTATGTTTAAAATCGTCTATGATTTTTCTTTAAACTTTTGATTAAAATTTAATTTGAAATTTACACTGAAAATAGATTCTACAAATTTAAATTTGAAATTATAATTTAATAATATATTTTAGGTGAAGATTTAAATGTAAATAATTTTTAAAATTACAAAATAGAAATTATTAAAATTACATGTTTTATGTAATCATTGATATTTTGGCCATCAACGGTACAGATTGATTGTATAGCTTCCGTTAGATATTTCTACTATATATATATATATATATATATATGATTAAACTCTAACCCGGAAACTTAATAAAGAATCATATATAGTTAATAAATTAAAAGATTGATTAGCTATATATATATATAACGGCGTACATGATAGCTATGTACGTGTGTACCTAGATAAACGCTCTCAGCATAATCTCGTGTGCTTCGTCGTGCAAATGAGCTTTCTCCGCCTCTGCGGCCTCCACCAAATCCTTCTGTTTTATTATACACGCGTCTCCCGTACGTAGAGCCGCCTGCACAAAATACACAAGAACATTACTGTCCTGTGTGTGTGCGTGCGTGGTGTGTGTGAGAGAGAGAGAGCTCATACATTTCTAAACATCCATAGCTTCTCACTGACCTGTATGTATATCTACATATCATGTATATGTATATATGATGTGTGTGTGTGTGAGAGAGAGAGCGCATACATTTCTAAACATCCATAGCTTCTCACTGTATATAGTTAATACCTGTATATCATGTATATGTATATATGATGTGTGTGTGAAATACCTTTGCAGCAGCTCTAACAATAGCACTGCTAATAGCACCGCTCGTAAATGCAAACCTCTTGCTCAGCTCCTCAAAGTCTAAATCCGCCGCCTTTGGAGCCTTAAACAGACGAAACTACGTTTAGTTTAAGCTTAATATTATTTGTACAAGCTTATTATTATTGTATACTGCATGTATGAAATATAATATACATGAACATTTAATTCTATGTGACATATAACTATATACTAATTATGCATAGACAGTACAGAATAAGTTTACCTTTTCCGGAAGCATTTTCTTCCACATAGAGGCACGAACAGACTGATCTGGCATTTTGAACTCAACAACGAATCGTAGCCGTCGAACAAGCTCCGGATGAAGCCTGACTATATTGATACCCTGAAAACACAATATACATTGTACTATATAACGTTATATTATAAAACGCGGTATGTTTATTATATATTACCTGTGATACGTTTGCAACAAGAATACATATTCCCGGGAATCTCTGGAGCTCGTGTAGTAATAAACCAATGGCTACGTGAGACCATGCAGAGACACTTGTTAAACCTTGACCGCCACTTTCATCTTCCCCGCCCAGAACCTGAATAAACATATCCTCTCATTAGATTCACACACACACATAATGTATATACGTATGTGAGTATGAGATCTAGTTGAATACAAGCGTTGCGTACATGAAGTGTGGTGGATACACACACACACATGCATGTGGGCGTGATTCATACATACTTTGGATATGCATTTTAACTTAAAAATAACACAGCTTGTGTAGTTCGGCAAAACAAAGCGATATGTATGTGTGTTTGTGTGTGTGAGAGAGAGAGACAGAAGATCTTTTAAATATACACACACACACATACATATAAATACATACGTACGTATGTACGTACTTCTGCTCTGTAGCTAAGATTTACAGACACCGCACGCACACGTACGAAAATAGACACTTCTTAAGTATAACATCACGACATACCTGAAAGTCTTCGAGAACAAGAACTGCATCCATTAGCCTCGCGTCTTTGAAAGCCGTGCATATGTTTAAGCTTGTCTTTGTGCTGCTTTCACGTGACAACAGCTGGGCGCAATTTATAACCTGCATTCATGAAGTGTTATATGCATGTGTGTGCGTGTGCGTGTATACATGTGGGTAGAGATCTTTAACGCACACACGTTTATATGCATACCTTCAAGGGGCGGCCTAGTTCAAAACCGATTGCCTGCATGCAAAATTAAACATTAGTATATGTCCAGGCATTTCTATGAAAGCTATAACATTATATATATATATATATAGAGAGAGAGAGAGAGGAGAGAGAGAGAGAGAGAGAGCTTTAGCACACACCTCTGCAGCAACAGATTTGCCAGTGCCATGACAACCAAAGAACAAGCAGGCAGTGCCCAGACGCTCCTGTTGGAAACCCCATTGCCCTTGAAGGATAGCTCTCGCCTTCTCAAACTTAATTACGCCATCTAAACGCTCCCTCATTTGTGTACTTAACACCAGATCATCCATTCCCACCTTTGGCACCACTCTATGCGTGAAGGACTTCATCTGTTAAGAAACATCGGTACATATATGTATCTATGTATGCATGTAACTGATTTATGTACTTACTGTATATATAGATTACCTGTAAACTTCCACGCATTTGGAGACGACAGCCCTCCACAATGTCTTCCTCAGAGACCACTGGGTTCACACCGTCTCTTGAGATTGCCAGAAGCAAAGCACTAACTACAGCATTCTTTATGTATCCACCCGTAAGCTCGTACCTGCACGTATACTGTCAATAAACTATAGCACACAGAGGCGTGCACTTGTGCACATACACACACGTGCAAAACTTGAACTTGTAACTTCTAAGCTAATTTATAATACCTTAAAGCGATTTTGTCCCAATCAATGTCATTAGTCAAAGGCAACTTGGAGCACGATAGCTTCCATATTTCTCTCCGCTGTGTATGGTCAGGCGGATGAAACTCACTAACGCATCTGTAAAATTATAAAACAGTTTAAACAAAACTTGCAAGCACGGATAATACACATAAAAAATATGTATACGCATACATACACATGCGTGTGTTTTAATACGTACGTGATACGTCTGTGCATGGCTTCATCGAGATCTTGAGGACGATTAGTAGCAAGCATTACAATCCCCTCATGTCTCTCCATCTCCGTCAACAAAGCATTGAGCATTTTATCACCTCCGTGCTCTCTCTACATACCAAAGAAAAAAACATTATAAACTATATCATAGAATATTGTGCATTAGAAATAATGCATATATATATATATATATATATATATATGTCTGTCCCGTGTATATATGTATGTACACGAACACAGACATATCTCTATGTTGTATGCATTACTTGGACGCGTAATTGGACAGGCAGCAGTATAACAATATGTGTGAGTGTGTGTGTCATTTACCTGAGCAAAGATTGCTTCACATTCGTCAAAGAAAATAATAGCGTCATTCATGTCGGCGTCACGAAATAAACTACGAATATCCGCTGAATTGTCTTCACCACGACCAGCACCAGCAGATGCAGCAGATAGTGCATGGAAGTCCACCAAGAGCACACGTTTACCTGACAAGAAAAACACAAAGACAGACACACACAATAAATATATCTAGTATATGTATATTTGTTATTTTCCCTGTCTACATATACAGTGAAGTAGTAATATGTAGTGATAATATGTATATGTACATACCAAGGTGATGGGCAACTGCATTAACAGTCATTGTTTTGCCGGTTCCGGAAGCACCGCATAATAATATAACAAGCCCTGCACCGTAACTCATCACGTCTTCAAGCCCCGTTGATTTCCTAAACTCCTTAAATTTTGCAAAAGTTATCCACAGTCTTCAGCAGCATAACTTTTTGCTTTTGGAAGAAAACTCGCTCCATTGGTATCTAGTATATATGAATTAGAATATGTAAAAATATATTTATATAGTTGAAAAGATATATTTACATCTAATAATCTTCGTGATTGATATGATGTACATAAACCTGACAACTTCCCATGCTATTTTAAACATATTTCTATTGTTAGGTAAATAGATACGATACATGGTAAAAAACAAGAACGTTGAATTAATTTATCAAGAATGTATGTATATTATATTATATATATATATATAGCTTTAGAATATCAGAACATACACCACACACAGACGGACATACACCCACAGCACACCACACCACACACAGCAATAATTATGATAATGTAAACGATAATATAAGGCTTATGCGTTTAGAAAAACTAATAAGAATACTCGTTCTATTAACTGGTATTGAGGTGGATCTGGAAATTTTAAAAAATCCATATAGTAAATTATGCACGATAAAACATTTGATACCCGATGGTACATACTTCTATTTTATTATCAAATACTGATATATAGATGTGCGTGTGTGCATACATTTTAAATATACCTTTGGAGTGTACAAGTAGCTACCATCCACGAGCTCGTTCATCCAGTGTCCAGCCCTACGATCCAATCAAGCATCCGACGGTCGAGCTCCACTTGCTGGTCATTAAACTCTTTGGCACGATTGAAAACCATTTTCTTAACTTTATTAATCCTCTAGACACCAATCGACTTGATTTATAGAAGTAAGTTCTTGCTAAAACCTTTAAAACAAAAAAAAAAAAAGAACAACATCATACTAGACATTTATAATCTCTCTCTCTCTCTCTCCCACACACACACTCGATGTGCATATAGGAATCTTTAATGTAGATGTTTGTATGCTATTTTAATTTAACCACATATTCAGTAACATAACATAAATTAGAGCTACAAAACGTAGAACTGTATGTATATACACACAAAGTACGATATACATGTATCCAAGTTTTTAACACGTCATACCTGCTCTTTGAAGGAATTGAAGTAGACAGTAAGAACTCCTGCCCTGTCATCGTCACACATGATCAGTCCCATAGAATTCAACTAATCTGTTTATCTAATTTATTAAATGATTCCATACGTAAATAATAAGTAATCAACCATTGTTTCATAGGAATATATCTTGTGTATACGATATGTACTTACTTGAACAAGGTCGCTGTTACGCCGAAAGCGACCATCATCTCGCTCAAAAATACTTTTTACAACGGGAGAGATTGACACAGCTGCATCTCAATCATTTAGTTTTATATACGTGTTTGCGTATATGCATACAATACTAGTCGTCTAATGAGCACCTGTAAGCATCAAAACAACTCCTTTCTCAAACTCGTCGAGACCAAGCTTCTGAACCAATGACTAAAAAAACAAAGCATAAATATATAAAAACTCTTGTATGTGTGTGTAGATAAAAGAAACGCTAGTTTATTTACGGTTCTATATATACGTGTATATAATTAACATTACCTCTAGACGTGGTAACTCCGCTTTGCCTTCCTTAACAGCTTCCGCGGTGACCGCAATCTCTCTTGCAGACGGTTCTCAGCAAATCTAAGCTTTGCTTGCAACTCCCGGATACTCGATGCCTGAGAGAAAAATATATATTAAAGATTCAAATGGTAAGTTATATACACAATGCTTAGGTCGACCGTTATCTACACGTCTTGATATAGATGCAAGTATGCACACACAATAACACGACGTACAAACATGTGTGATATGCATGTGCAGAATGTATCTGTATCTATAAGTATATGTTGTTTAAATTACATCCACACACAACAAGACATACCTTTGTAGTGCGGTATTATCGTGCCAAGAGCGTTCATCATTAAAAGCCTCCTTCATGTCTTCCTTATGCCTTGCCTTTGCAACTCGGAGCATCAAGGCTAGAACCTGTCATACACGGACACAAAATACTTTAATAAACGTATGTATGTACATTGCACAATATATATGGATGTATAAAGACTCTACACCAGCACATATATCTATGTATAGTATGCACCTGAAAAGCATCATCCAGATACTCCAGGCTGGATTTGTATGCCTGAAGTTCCCTTTAGAAGGCCTTTGAGTAGTTTCACTGTTCATCGTCTCTCTGGAGTTTCAGAGACAGCTTCAGAAGCCGCAAATGTAACCTGCTATTCTATTTTAGTAATCCTTACATGAACACATACAGAATATGTCTGTTGATTATCCGTGTACACATGTCGAAGTAAAAGCATAGCACAAGCACACATGCATATGTAGAGCATAAATAGATTCGTGCTATATGCATGATATCTCCATAGATACATAAAATATGTAAAACATGCGTATAAAAAACCTTCTTAGCAGGCGTTGCAAGCTTCATATCATCACTTCCCTTCGTTTTTCCAGTATTTCTTCCAATACATAAATAGATATAGGTAAATGTGTGTGTGTGTTGTAACAATATATAAACACATGTATGCGTATATGCATACACACACAGCAGGCTTCGAAAGTCTGTCATGCTTCATCGTGTCTTCAAACCTGCGCTTCTTGGCTGGAGCCACGTCATTCTTTCTTCTTCTACAACTGGCGTATCTTCACCGTCCGATAACAAAGCCTCTGCCTTCTTTATTATTTATACATACATTAATATATTTATAAACCGCACACACACTCACATATGTACATTTCTATATATGTGAATTTTGTGTTACCTGACTGTTTTTACAACGTTCAATAGCTCAGTCTTGCTCAGTTTTAGCCATTGTTCAGTCTTCATCGGCCTTTGCAACAGTACAGACACTGCTTCTTTAACCATTCGAAAACTTTTCCCCTCATAGTCATCCTATAAAACATTGATTATACACCATTATATATACCTTACTATACATATAATGGATATATATATATACTACAGACAAAGTGACCTTAACTGATACCTGTCCAACAACAATTCCTTCAGATATATGTGTTCTTTTGTCATCAAGGAATTCATCCACCTCCAGTAAACTCATATCACACAGTTCCAGAGCCAGCTCCGTGTTCCTACCTCCTAGTAACATTAGCAAGTTATTGGGATTTAGCTACATCAAAATAAATACATATCCATTTACGTATCTCGGACACATCATGCATGTATATCAAGTATCTAAGTAAGTTTAAGCTATATGATGTCGTAATTCCATTAATTAATGCCGCTCCGAACGTCATGTATATAATAAAACTAAGGCATAATGATAGATATGCATAAGCACAAACACAAACACAACACACACCACACACACACACCACATATATATATATATATGAGAGAGAGAGAGAAGAGAGAGAGAGATGTGATACCTATAGAAGCACGCAGAGTTGGGGACTTGGAAGCACCACGAACAAAGAGCAGTTGAAAGAGGGTGGTTTCGGGAGCAGAGAGTTCATATTTGCGTGCTAACTTCAAAACCAGAGGATGGTTTCTGATCAACCACAGAAAGACGTGACTCTCTTCCTCATTCATGCTTTTAAGTAGTTTCTCAACTAAAGTAAGCGCGTCCCTCCTGCATTAACGTCTGTTAAATGTGCGTGCGTGTGTGTGATGAGTGTCATTGACTTATGAGACCATTATGCATATTATACAAACACATATAACCATCTACTTACACGAGGAAGTAGGGAGAGAGCAGGAATGGTTGGCATTAGCGAACATGGCGCCCATGCAACGCCCAAGCGATTTGAGGAGCTCATTCCGAAGCGATAAGCAAACAAAACTTGAGCTCCAAATTCGACAGCCATTCCGATTCCGTGAACGGGACACTTTGATCCCGGAACTGTCTAGTTGCAAACGGGGAAGAACACATTGTACGGCAATAGCGACTCGAATTCGCGCAGCAGATCCCAAACGCCGTCCTCCACCGTCGCCGTCTCCATCGCTGAGCTTCAATGAAACCTAAGAAAATCCGAGGTATGGGCAAACCAACGTGGAAGTGCCGCCAGGGATGTCGTCCGTATTTTATACGGGGATGTGCGTTGTGGTCAATCTGGCGTGCGCGAAACGCAGGACTGTTTGGCCTGCTTCAGGACTGCTACATTCTTCTGGACTTGACTTGTATCGGCAGTCCATCACATCACGAAGTTGCATGGGAGAGTGGGAGAGGGAACTAGAGGCTGTGGCTGTGGATCCCGCTGTTAGGAAACCAGGTGAAATGGACGTGGAGAATGGTATGGCTGCTGACGAGACTGCCGACGCGGTGGCAGACGGGATGCTGACGTGGCCAATGATGTGGCTGATGACTGGAGGATGACGTGTTTAATGACGTGATGATGACGTGTGCCCGCGACGTGAACAATGACGTGGATCATGACTGGATGATGACGTGGCAGTAGAACGAGTAGGTAGAGAAATATTCGTTTTTTTGCCCTCGAACACTCCGTTAACGTGTGCGTCTGTTACTTTTTCAGCATATATTTTTTATATATTAATTTATATTATATTTTATATTTGATATTTTACACACACCATGGATGTTTATGCAAGTTGTGTAACTGCTGCATATTAATGTTCAGTATATTATATATACATACACAGATATATATATATAAACAACATATATATTTTATACACACCATGGATGTTTGTGCAAATTGTGTAACTACTTGCATATTAATGTCAGTTGATTATATATACATACACACGCCACTCACGCATAGATAGATAGTATATACATAGATAAAGAGACATATAAAGAGAGAAACTATATATATATAACAACATATATATTTTTATTTTATATATTTTACCCACCATGGATGTTGTGCAAGTTGTGTAACTGTTGCATATTAATGTTCAGTTGATTGCATATACATACACGCACCACACACCACACAGAGAGAGAGAGACTATATATATGTGTGTGTGGTGTGGGTGTGTGTAGTTTGTCTCTCTCTCTCTCTCTCTATTATATATAGTTGGTCTCTACATACGTATATGTTCAGATAGAGAGAGAGAGGCAACTATATGATGTGTGTGTGTAGAGCTGATTTAAATACAAGATTAATAGCTAAGATTATAGATATACCAGCGATATTTAAATAAATCTCGTTATTTTTTTAATGCAGACAATCTATGGAATATTACAGTCATATGTCTCCACACTTCAGCTTTCTAAGTCCAAATGTGTCAAGAAATTCATTGATGTTGTCTTCCTTCTGCAAACACTGGCAGTGCAACTTCTATTCTGGACCACTTTTATACAAAGAAGACGGAATCGAGATACTCCATTAAGGTATGTGTTTAGTATAAACACTTAGTTTAGTGACTAAACTAAGTGTTTTTAAGCCATAAACCTTGTTTTATCAAAACGTGGAAGTATATACACTGGACTAAATGGTGTTGATTTATTCACTGATAAACAGCTTATCATTGGAGATAAAAATCAATGGCAATGGGTGCTGTGCTGGTTTGTGATTCAAACCTCTGTAGTCCACAACCAAACGTGAATCATTGTCCGTGAAGTTTGCCCTGAAGTTTCACAAGAGGGGGTGTACCTTCTGATATGATTATTATACTTAATTATGTTAATCATGTTTAATAAAATTTGAATTTAAGATATTAATGTATTGGCGGGCTTTCAACACCTTATGCACTGAAACAGGGAGGATGGATTGGTGTGTTAATATTGATGTTATTTGCATTAATATGTTGTTATACTGGAATACTTCTCAGGAGGTGTTTAGAAAGCGGTCCTGGCCTTGTTACATATCCAGCTGCTTTTGGCAGAATGGGGCGACTAATTATCTCTGTAAGTGTGTATGTGTGTATATGTATGTATGTGTATGCATGTGTGAATTGTGCAGGTTTATGTGTGTACCTGTGTGTGTGTAAGTGTACACTTATAAACACACACATATGGATGCAAGTGTGTGTGTCTCCATATAAGTGACACTTATACATGCAATATCATCGTGTGTGTGTGTGTGTGTGTCGATTCTGCAGGTATTTACAAGTATATACGTGTGTATAAGTGTACACTTATAAACACACATAGACACACATGGATACGTGAGTGTGTTGTGCGTGTGTAAGTGTGCTAAGTATATTGTTGTGTTTAGTGTAGATTTGTGTGTTAATGTGGTGTGTATGAGTTTACGCTTATAACACACGCATATGGATGCATGCACATCCTATCGCACGCGTGAATTTTGCAGGTATTTACAAGTTATATGTGTGTTTAGACATACGTGTGTGTGTGCTAGTGTATGTGTATGTAAGTGTGCATAAGTGTATCGTTGTGTTTATGTGGTGTGTATGAGTTTACACTTATAAACAGACATATTGATGCATCATCGTGTGTGTGTCTGTGTGTGAGAGAGAGAGACCAACTTACACTGTTTCCTTGTATGCAGATCCTGTTGTACACAGACCTTTATGTAAGTATGCTTGGTTTAATCTACTAAATATGATACATACACCACACACACACACACACACATAATGCCATGGTACATTGTTAAGTGATATATTTTAAAAGAAGAAGTTTATTTATTTAAATTTACTTTAATTACAGTGAATCTTTAGTATACATAAAAAAAGAAGTACTAATATAAATTTTTTTTGATCTAAACATTATAAACTTGGGGTAATGCATCTAATAAAGTTTGCCTCGAAAGAATAATTTTTAGTATTAATAAACTTATAATTTTCTTAAAATATTAAATAAATATTTTAAGATTTTTTTTAAAAGAAGATAAATGAAAATTTAAAAATACAAATATGTAATTAAATATTAAGGTTCACTTTCTAATTAAATAAAAATTAAAAGTTGAAGAATTAAATTTTAGTGTTATTATTAATTTTTCAAGGATAGATGTAATATTATTAAAGAATTTAAAAAAGTTTATTAGAGAATAATGCATTTAAAAATAAAGTTAACAAAGCTGGACCATCAAATACATGTTAAATATAAAATTAAAAACATTTTTGTTTGATTGATTAATTTTTTAAAATTTAAATTGAATAAATCAGTATTTTTTTTTTTATAGTTAACCGGTTAATAATAAGTTATTAATTTTTTACTTTTGAAGAAGCTAAATAGTCTTTTACAATGTACAATATTATATTTAAATTTAAGAAAAATTACATTTATACCCTTGAAATTTATCAATCTTTAAAAGTTTTATATTTACATATATACCCTAAAATTTCGATTTAAAACTTCATAAATTTCAAAATTAAAAATTATAAAACATTTTTAAAAAATCAATAAAATTTATAATTAATTTGTATTTTATTATATCTAAGTCCAAAATACAATTTATTAAGCATACATATCAACAATATATATAATTATTTTTAAAAGTATTTCATTTTTTACTATAATAATTTTTGACATTTAACACTTAATTATTTCATTCTCAATATATTATGAACTAAAAAATATTTTTATTTAATATTATTATTTTAAAAATCAAAATATTATAATTGAAGTTTTTAAGGGTATATATATAATTTATAACTAAATTGATACAATGGATAAAGAGTGAAAGAGAAGATATCTCCTGTACATATAAGCAATAAATAATCAAATTAAACACCTCTTATGTATAAATAGATATGCATATATATGTACATGAGTATATAATTGTGTAGTGTATATATATAATATATATATATATATATATATATATATATATAATATTATGCATAGAGTATGTCGTAACTTAAAAATCTCTCTTTCTCTTTACATAGCCATATGTTGTGTGTAATATACATGAGTATGTAAATCCACATATACATCATATCACTATTGTATATAATAAGTGTATTGGGTGTGTATGCGATCGTTCACTATCTTATATAATAAGTTGTGTTTCCTATTGAAGCCCATTTTAAATCATGTAAGCATGTTATTAGTTAAGTATTACACATAGCTATGCAATTTATGTTTCCCAGCAAAATTTTCTATTTAGGAAAACATTTAATAGTAGGTATTCACAATTTAAAATTTATAATTTTATTTATACATATATTATCATATGTATATTTAATTACCTGTGTTTTACACAAGTTTAATAAATGAGCAATCAGTTTTATACTTTTAATTATATTTGTAAAAGTATATATATTTTACAGATAATATTTTAAATGTCAAAAAAATATATAAAATTTTGAAGTTCAATTAATATTTTAAACTTCAAGATTGCAACTCATATTATTTAACTTTTAGTATTATCACAGATATTTATGGTAAACATAAGATAATATGTTTCTCGTGTTAACTTTCACATGATTTCAACATTTTTAACACAACTTGTGGATTAATCAAGCTTCCGGTCAGTTTTTAACTCTTTCAATGTTTTATATACTATATTATGGATTATTTTTCTATTAAATCCATTATTGACAAATGCTTGTATCAGAAGATTAATCTCCTTTACTGCATTTTCATTTCGATTAGTAGAGCTAACAGTTGGCCAATAATAACCTTCTGTGAATTGTTTAACGGTCTGTTTGCCCGTCTACAAATATATTTACATATTTTAAAATGCAGATCCCTTCTCTTATCATATTTTGTTACTGCATATTTACCAGTAACTGTGTCTAGAATTTTAAAGTTAAGGCTTAAGAAAGCTGCTTTTGTACATTCAAGCATGTTTTCTTTTATAATTGCATTATTCATTTCTGGTTTTATATTCAAAAAATTTAAAGGATAAATCCAAAATGGATTATCTGTAGTGCAATTTTGATTTTTATTTAGAAACTGTAAAATACATGGATTGTTTAAAGAGCATAAGTCATCCTAGTGTGTTTAAACAGTCGGAGTAAATCGTATTGGTTTAGCATTCGTAATCTGTCAACGAATTTATATTCAAAATAAAATAAGTATAGATTACACCATAATGGAGAACATGAAAACCCCATTGGTACGCCCTGCGAATACCGCTGTAGTAGAATCGTGCTATGAATATATTAGTGTAATGAAGTTTAAATTAACTAAAAAGAATTTGCGAACCGGCACTAAGAATATCTTGCAAATATTCTGTTAGGCATCTGTCGGTCACTATCCATACTAGTTGACGGATGGAGTGTGGCGGTGTTGCCGGTGGCGATGAGTCAGAGTAGATAGGGCGGGCTAAAGTTGCAGGTGCTGCACAACCACAAGTGGCTCGGAGTCGAGGAAGGAGTAGGACTCGCAGGGATGATGGTGGTGTCGTTGTCGGGGTGGTGAGGAGCGGTCCGACCGGATAGGGCGGGGCTGACAGGTTGAAGCTGCAACTGCTGCCGCTGCACAACCATAGGCGGCGAGTCGAGGAAGGAGTGCGAGCAGGGTGTCGTTGGAAAGTTCTGTCATGAAGACGCGAATGAAGACTACAAGTGCAACTACTGCGATTTCCAATACGGTAATGAATGCCCAAGAAGGATCTTCGTGAGGAAGCATATTTTGAGCACAAACTGTAAGGAGACTTGCCGATGCAAAGAGCTCGATCGAAAATTTGCAAGTATTCAATTCTTCGGGACCGAGGAACTCATTGAATACCAAGAGGTAGAGGCAGAAGGGGGTTGGACTGTTAGAAGACGTGGTTTGCATTGTATGGATGGAGAGCTTGAGGCAGCTCAGCCGACTGAGCTGAGTCAGCCGACCGAGGAGTCGGGATTCCCGGGACAATAGGTTGAAACACGTCCGAGTCGAGGCCGTTCATCAATGCCTAAAAGCCGGTCGAAGAAGGTTATTCCAAGTTGGGATGACAAGGAAGCTTGGGAGTTTGTCAACCATCTTGAGAGTTTAGAAATGCAAAGGCAGTTCAGAAGAATCAGAGAGCACCAAGCAGGACCTACCATTCAGACATTGACTGAGATATGGAACCCAACAAACAACGTCGCCGTCGATCGTGATTTTAATGTCCAGAATCTCCAGATTGTGAACATTGGAGGAGGAGCTTCAGCTTCACAGGGCTTCCACATAGTGACATCACCAATGCAGTTGTCACCACTCTCCCGAACATGACAAGAGCAACAACAATGATTCCGACACCTCTAATTGACGTGGGCGCTTTGGTTCTATGAGGGAGGAATTCCTTTCCAAGAAGTGACGCATCCCAGAGTTAAATAGTGGGTTGAGGAACTTGCAGCTTGTGGCTTTTCAGGTTTCAAACTTCATCTCTAACTGACATACGGTGCAACTTTCTAGATGAGCTTTATCAGAAATCGAAAGCCGATGTGGAGCGCGCTATTCTGGATACATCCCAGTGTGAGGCCAATTTGCGGCTCCACATGCGTCCACTATCACTAGTTACAGATGGCTGGAAAAATGTCAAATCCAGCACTTAATCAACTTCATGATTGTTGATGTAGTAGACGACTGAGATTACTACTACAACAGTCTTAGGACTGAAAACTCATCAAGTATGATTTCGTTTTCATTTTGTTGTCAACTTGTTATTAATGTTTTTCTTCCTTCCACATCTGAAAACTTCTTCACCAAGATTTCAGAAGTTATAGATGAGCTCGAGTGGAAGTACAGTCGACCAGATAATCCGTTCAAGATTTATTCCATTGTCATGGACAATGTTGCAAACATGAAGACCTGTGGACATATGCTGGAGCAAAAATATCCATGCTTCTAGAGCATCCCTTGTCAGTGTCATGCCATGAACTTGATTCTAGCTTCGTGGTGCAAGCTACGTTTCATCAAGTTGACCATAAAAAAGGCAGGTGAACTTGTGAACTTTATTCGAAACCATGGTTGCATGTTGAAGCTATTTCGGGATGTAAACACATTTCTTGGACTTAAGAATGAGCTTGTCAAACCATCCAACACCAGGTGTCACAACCCGATACAGGATGCAGGATTCGAATACAAATTCAGGATATAGGATACAGGTTACAGGATATACCTACAGGATATGCCTGTAGGATATTCCTACGGATATACTTACAGGATATTCCTACAGGATATGCCATAGATAATGCTATAGGATATGCTAGAGGATAAGGTCACTATTCTTAGCTCATGACTAAAATTAGACTCATGACTAGATTAGACTTATGACCAGATTAGCTTGGAGTTGTGAACAAATAAAAGCTCTGACCTAATTGTTGTACAATCAATTACTATCAACACCAGTCATTCTACATCATTCTTGTTCTTATCTTATTTGTTGTCTTGTTCCTTGCCTCTTGCTCTTGTCTTGCCTCTAGTTCCTATCCTGCTCTTGTCTACTCTCTCGGATCCTGTCCTGTTCCGGTCTTGCTCTTGAATCCTGTTCTGCGCCTTCCTGTCCTGTTCCTGTCTTGTTCCCAGATCCTATCCTGTTCCTGTCTTGCTCCCGGATCCTATCCTGTTCCTGTCTTGCTCTCCCTGAATCCTGTCCTACGCCTGATCTTGCTCCTGATTCCTAGTTCTGTCTCTGCTCCCTGTCCTGCTCCTAGGTCAAGCCTTTTTTCTCGGAATTCTACTCTTCCTGGTTCTTGGATTGTGGCTTGACACCAGGTATCAATTGACAAGTTAGTTACAACTTACAACTAGTAGCTAGTAACTAGTAACTACCATTCTTTCTTTGATGTTTTTTTTGGGTTTGTGCAGGTTTGCGAGCATTTCTCTATGCTGAAACGTCTTTTGGATGTTCGACAGACACTAAATCAGGTGTTTGTGGTGGAAGATTATCGCAGCTAGGTTTCCATCCAAAATCCGGTGCTAAAAAAAGAAGCTCAAGCTTGTGAAGAAGTAGTGCTGGGAGTGGGAGCAGAGTTTTGGGAAAAGGTTGACTGCATACAACGATTGTTGCGGCTTGTGTTCTTTGCCATTCGACACTTTTGATCAGACAGCTCCCAACATTGGAAGTGTTTGGAAAGCTTGGGATGTGCTAGATCCACTACAAAGGCGGCTACGGGATTCAGTGGCCGCCAAAAAGCAGATCCTTTTAGACATCTAGGAAGCTTGAGAGAGGGACTACAAATCCTATGAATTGTTGTGGAGCGGCCGCCTCTCTAGATCCACATCAGCCTCTGCATCCACAAGCAGAACACCAACTCTTCAACGTAGCACAAAAGTTTTATCCTCCAGATTCTGAAGCGTGGAGCGAGGTCGTGGATGAATTCTTGCATTATTCCTGGAGGAAAGGCGTGTTCGAAAAAGGTTTGTACGTTCATATGCTATGGGAAAAGACCAAGAGCAGGAAGGATGATCCGGATGGAGCATGGTTGCATTGGGCACCCACAATGTGGACTTGAGAGCTTTACGCACCCCGCATTTGGCATATTGCATGCATAGTTCTGGAATGTGCGCTTCCAACTCTTCAGCAAAATGGAACTTCAGTGCTATCAAGAATGTTCACACAATAAAGCGTAAACAGGTACTTGTGAATTATTATTTTGGTTTTTTGTCCCACCTTGTTGCAAGTTGAGCCGTTTTACCACAACAGCGATAGAGGATGCAAGCGTATTATGAGCACGGAAAAGAGGCTGCAAGAGAGGGAGGAAAAAATCTAAAGATGCTTGGGCACTATTTTGTGGTGAAGATTTTGAAGAAGATGTGTACACACAGAGTTACCTGAAGACTGTACAGAAGCACATGTGATTTTTTTGAAATTCAGAAGAAGAAGGAGAAGAAGAAGATCCTTCAGCAACTCCACTTTGGATTCATAATCCTTAGAGCATCACACACTAGAAACTGTAAGTTTTTTTTTCTTTCTTATCATCATTTGTTTTCAACTTTTCTTTTGTTCTAGGGGCGTGGACGAAACTTTTAACATTGATAGCGAGTTTGAAGGTGAGGATATAAGTGCAAACACGAAATACAAATATAGATCGCTGGTCAACATCAACAATGCCCTCAGCGATAGCGTTATGGACCCCTCGGGGACGGGCAACATGAGTTACAGAAGTTACAGAAGGCAAAGCACTGGCAGGGGAACAAGCCAGCATTGCCAGTCGGATGCCTCCGCCTCAACCTCTGTTGACAAGAGGAAAAAACATCAGCGAAATACAAACCACAGCAAAACAAGTGCAAAACAGCGATACATAAGCCCCTGAATCTTGAACGAGCAGCAAGCTTTTTTTTGTGTTTGTTTGTCACTTTTTCACTAAATTGTCAAAAAAAAGTTTTTGAAAACAAGAAAATGGAAAGAATTGAGCTATTTCAAAATAAAAAATTTCAGCATTTCATGGGTCCAGCGACTGTCGGTCAACCACTCTGAAAGTGATTGACCGATAGTTGACTGACGGACTCCCAATCAACATCAATTGACTATCGAACTATCATTACAGTAATCATGGAGTAAAATGACTACAAAATACTGTAGGTAGTGAATTGTTGCCACCAAAAAATTTGCTGGGTATGCCACGTTATATGTCTCCAGACTTTATCTCCAAGTTGCAAAACGTGTTATTTTACGATCCATTTATTCCACATACACGTTGTCTCAAGGTCAAGCATCTGCCACGTGGTATTACCATTATCATTTCTCCATTGTGACTCAAACTTGCCATTAAATCTGCTAATCCATAATTTTTATTATGCATTTTATATGCTTGTTTGAAGCATATCTAATAGCTCTCATATAACCATGACTAGACCGTTTGTACCATTTAATGGTATCGCTTCATAACACCTGGTAATATCACCAATGAATATACACGATAGTGTTTTCGGAAGGTTTATTGAGAAATCAGCTGTAGAATTTAAAAACCAACACGTATTAGTATCACAAAAGAATATTCTTTTGTGTAACAATTCAGCTATTTCTACAAGCATCTCAAAAGATGCTTTTAAAATAGCCGTAATACATTCTGTAACCTCAGAATATATACATTTATCAACATATCTAAATTTATCTTTATGGACTTTGTACATACCCATTAAATAAGGGAGTTTTTCATGCACCGGTTTAAATATATTTAACACCAGTTGGTCAAGTAACTTCCAACACGCATCTTGCAGGTGAAAGTGGGCAGCCTATCTCATCATATGTATCCTGAAAGTCTTCACTGTGTATTCTCTGAAGTGCTTCCATGTGTATTAGTTTTTTACACACAAATGTGGGTGTATTCGCTGCTTTGTCTACACCACTTATATATAAGTGTGTTTGTAGGAATTCAATTTCCTTTTACATATCAACGGCTTGGATTTCATCACAAGATGGTGTTCTTAAAAAAGCTTTGGGCGGCTTGCTAGCGTGGGGGCCATCTGCAGTATAATGACCGTGGGCCTCGGCCTCGGTTGATGCCACAGTGGCCTCATGGACCAGGGTGCACACCCTTGTTGGTGGCGCAAAAGCGCCTATGCACCCTAGACGCTGGTGCCTTGGGCGTTCCATTTGACCCGTCTTGAAACACGAATCAAAGTCTAACATGTATGTGAGTCTGCAGGTGTCAAACCTGGCAGACGCAAGGAAACTGACTTGTGGGATCCGCACCACAGACCGACCTTGATCTTCTGTGAAAGGTTTGAGTGCTAGCATACCTGTTGGGACCCGAAAGATGGCGAATTATGCTTGAGCAGGGCGAAGCCAAAGGAAACTCTGGTGGAGGCTCGCAGCGATACTGACGTGCAAATCGTTCGTATGACTTGGGTATAGGGGCGAAAGACTAATCGAACCATCTAGTAGCTGATACCCCCCAAGTTTCCCTCAAGATAGCTGGAGCTCAGTTCGCAAGTTTTGTTGGGTAAAGCGAATGATTAGAGGCATGGGGGTTAATAACCGACCTATTCTCAAACTTTAAATAGGCAAGGCGCCGGGGTTGCTTCAGTGAACCCCGACAGCGGAATCCAAGCTCCAAGTGGGCCATTTTTGGTTAAGGAGAATGGTTGGTTGTTCAAGTGTCTATAACAAGACCAAATGAAGCCGAAGCTACCTGGGTATCCCCCAGTGGTAACAGTGTCTCACACAGGAAACGGCAAGGTATTATAACAGAGAGGCATGGACACACTCACACAGGGTAGTCCAAGATGTACCTGCAGCCAACAACAAAGCACAACCCGTTAGTACATAGAACACGTAAAGTGTTCTAAGGCTAAACACATGCAAACTAACATGATTGAGCAGTGTATAGGGCATTCAGTACTTGCCTGGGCCTGTAAAATGTGTCCAAACATTCTATATTCTATGTACACCAAGTAAAATACATGCAAGTATTTTAACATAGTAAACTTGGTTAAACTTGCTTGGTATTGAGGTGTCTCATAGTCAGATAGCATGGCTATTCTCCAATGTGGCTCTATGTAGTCTATTTATGCAATTTGGCAATGGCACTGCTGCACTATACAAAGCTGCATACATATGCCTGTGTGGTTTGCACCTCAGTGCTAATTCTCGGGCAGCTTGCATTTCGCTTTCTTAGGATGCCAGTGCATGGAGGTTGCTTGCCATAGCCCACTAATCGTCTACTCTGACTTGCTAGCATTTTGCAACTACGACCTTTGGTTGGCGAGGCCTCTTCATTGGGGCCTTTAGCTCGGGCATTAGTCTAATCCTGTTGTTGACCTACGTATGGTACAAAGCGCCCATAGCTTCAGTGAGTGGGTACTCATGCGATGCACGGGCCTGATGGTAAGTGACCTTCGTATGGTATAGAGCGCCCATAGCTTTGGCGAGTGGGTACTCATGCGATGCACGGGCCCGATTGTGCTTGACCTTCGTATGGTATAGAGCGCCCATAGCTTCGGCGAGTGGGTACTCATGCGATGTGCGGGCCGTTGTTGCATTCGTTGGTTGGATATGGGCCCGGTGACTCGTGTGAATGGTTCAGCTCCAAAGTGTGTTGGTATGTCTCTGTGGAGTGTGGATGTTTGTTGCCTATTGGGCAACTCTTTTGTGCCAAACCTTTGTGTGGTCACATTGGGAGTGTGCATCTCGAGTTCTCAGACGTTTGCCTTGCATGCCAAGTGTCACAACCCGATGCAGGATACAGGATTCCGGATACAGGATACAGGATGTAGAATTTCGGATACAGGATACGGGTTACAGGATATGCCTGCAGGATATTCCTACAGGATATACCTATAGGATATTCCTATAGGATATGCCTACAGGATATGCTACAGGATATGCCTAGAGGATAAGGGACACTATTCTTAGCTCATGACTAGATTAGACTCATGATAGATTAGCTTGGAGTTGTGAGCATAAAAGCTCCGACCTAATTGTTGTACAATCAGTTACTATCAACACCAGTCTTTCTACGATCATTCTTGTTCTTGTCTTGCTCTTGTCTTGTCTTGCTCCTTTGCCTCCTGCTCTTGTCCTACTCCTGGATCCTATCTAGTTCCTATCTTGCTCCTGAATCCTGTCCTGTTCTTGTCTCGCTCCTGATCCTGTCCTACTCCTGATTCCTGAGGTCCCAGTTCCTATTCTGCTATCTTGCTCCCGGATCCTATCCTGATCCTGGATCCGTCCTGTTCCTGAGTCAAGCCTTCCTGTCCCTGGAATCCTACTTGCTTCCTGGTTCCTGGATCGTGGCTTGACAGTTTGATAGTAACTCTTTCATAGCTCTCCGTTTCTCAGCTACTTTTTTTTCCTTGATTCTTTTCCTTCGTTTTTCTCCTTTCTTTCTTTCATAAGATCATGGCTGATTTTGAGCACTTTCAACGCGAGCACCAAATGTTGCTTCATGAGCTGGCCACTTTGCGCCAAGTGGTCACCGATCTGCAAGGCTCCACCCATGCGGCACATGCAGCTGCTGATGCATCCTCCAAGGCTGCTGCGCAGGCTCTCTCTCAGGCATCGGTGGTTCCTTCTTCATCGAACTTTTCTCCGGAGCCGAAGATCAGCATGCCAGAGAAGTTCAGTGGCAACCGTGCCGATTTCCAAGGTTTCCTGAATCAGATCCGGCTCTTGATCCGCATGCAACCACGCCGCTACTCGACGGATGCACAAAAGGTTGGCCTTTTGGCATCCTTACTAAGTGGATCTCCACGAGCTTGGGTTGCTCCCTTGCTGGAGCGTGACGACCCATTGATGGAGACTTTGAAGGTTTCGTGGCTGCCTTTGAAGCCTGTTTTGGAGATCCTGATAAGTACCGTTCTGCATGCACCAAGTTACGGAGTCACACAAGGATCCAGACCAGCTTCAGTTTATGCATCCGAATTCCAGCAATTGTGCACAAACATTCCATGGGACGAGACTGCGTTGATCGAACACTTTCGTTTTGGGCTGAGGGATGATGTGAAGGACCTTCTCCTTACATTACCGGATGCTCAAACGTTAGCGGAGATCATGCAACAGGCCGTTCGCTGCGACAACCGTTTGTTCGAGCGCCGTCAGGAAAAATTCCGTCAGCAGTTCCTGCCAACGAATCCTGTAGCCGTAGCACATGTTCCTACGACACCTTCTGGAGCAGTTCCTATGGAGGTTAACAAATCCAAGCGTGGCCCACTTTCAACTGCTGAGAAGCAACGTCGTCGGGGTGAGAACCTATGCTTGTATTGTGGTGCAGCAGGACACAAGGTGGCGGAATGTCCTAATAAAGCCAGAATTCAAGACGCGTGAAGCCGAAGCTGAAGTTCAGTCGGAAAACTTCAATGTCCACTTCGTCTAGGAGCCGCGAAGTTGGACGTAGGTGCAGGCTCCATTGGTGCTGCTCATACCATTCCATCACTCAAGTTTCCTGTACACATTCGCCTCAATAATCGAGAGCTCAAGGAGTTTGCCCTGTTAGACACTGGTGCAAATGCATGTTTCATGGATGACACTTTTGCAGCTCAGCATGGCATTCCGGTGGTGAAGTTGAAGCGTGCAGTTCCTGTAGAGGTGGCCGATGGTCGTTTGATTGCTTCTGGCGCAGTTACCCACGCTACCACACCTCTCTCTTGCAATCATGGTGCATTCAACTGTTCGATTTCCTTCAACTTGATCAAGACTCGGTCGACTCCCATCATTTTTGGCATGCCATGGTTCGTTGTTGCAAATCCGCAGATCGACTGGAGGTCTAGGACGCTCACGTTTTCCTCTCCAGCAGCCAGGATCAATCCTGTACCTTCCTGCGTGCAGGATACATCCTTGGTGTCTGAGGCAGTACAAGCTACAGGATTGACCGTGCCTGTTCCTGTACCAGTGTTGAAGACTCCTCGACAGGATTCACCTCATGTCAGTTCCTCAGCACATCCGCAGGCTTCTCCACTCCTGTAAGTTTGCGGTGTCCTGTACAGGGTTCTTCCAATCCTGTATCAGTGTCGAAGGTTCCTCCTCAACAGGATCCACCTCCTGTTGGTTCGTCAGCACACTCACAGGCTCTCCTCACTCCTGTGCATCCACGGACTTCTGTACAGGATTCTTCCAATCCTGTACACTCGTCAACATCCACACAGGTTTCTCCCAATCCTGCCTCCTTTTGTTACTCTGCCTCTGTTCCACCCCCAAGATCCTTCCTCTTTTTCAGTCACAACTCCCTCCTGCTCCTCTCCGAGTTCTTACCACTACCATGCATGAACTTACCACTGATCCTGCTCCTTTCCACCTTTTTGCCTTTCAAGTAACTCCTACGTCCTCTTCTACCTTTCCTGTGTCTGACTCTCCTGTTTTTCAATCTCCTTCGCCTACTCCTTCTCCTTCTCCTCCTTCTTCTCTACCATCCAAGTACCACGACTTTAAGGACGTTTTTGACAAGCACAAGGCTACAGTTCTTCCTGTTCACAGGTCCTACGACTGTCCTATTGATCTTGCAGAAGGAAAGACTCCACCGTTCGGACCGATTTACGCATTGTCACCACAGAGTTGGAGGTTCTTCGCCAGTACATCGAGGACAACTTGGCATCCGGCTTCATTCGTCACTCAAAGTCCCCTGCAGGAGCGCCTATCTTCTTTGTCAAGAAGAAGGATGGGAGCTTACGTTTGGTTGTGGACTACAGGGGTTTGAATCAAGTACCATTCGGAATCGGTACCCGTTGCCATTGATCCCGGAACTTCTCGATCGGCTGCGAGGAGCAAAGGTGTTCACGAAGATCGACTTACGAGGGGCCTACAACCTTGTACGGATTCGTCCAGGCGATGAGTGGAAGACTGCCTTTCGTACAAGGTATGGACACTTCGAGTACACGGTATGCCTTTCGGCCTTACCAATGCCCCAGCCGTGTTCCAACACATGGTGAACGACATCTTTCGTGACTTCTTGGACCAGTTTGTGGTGATCTACCTCGACGACATTTTGATTTTCTCCAAGGACCAGGCGGCACATGACAAGCATGTACGATTGGTTCTACAGCGGCTTCGCGAGCATGGCCTGTATGCGAAGTTGGAGAAGTGTTTTTTCGATAGGGATTCTGTGGAGTTCTTGGGCTACATCGTCTCTCCTGCTGGCGTTTCCATGGACATGCACAAGGTGAAGACCATCGTGGAGTGGGAGAGGCCCAAGTCTGTACGAGATGTACAATGTTTCCTTGGCTTTGCAAACTTCTACAGGCGGTTCATACAGGACTTCTCCAAGCGTGTACTTCCACTCACGGAACTCACCAAGCGCACAGAGGTTTTCTCTTGGTCCGACAAGGCGGAACATGCATTCACAACACTCAAGGACACCTTCACGACAGCTCCGATTTTAGCACATCCTGATCCTTCTCGTCCTTTCTTCGTTGAAGCAGATGCCTCGGATTTTGCAGTAGGATCCGTCCTATCACAAGTTGGAGAACAAGTTGCTTCATCCTGTAGCTTTTCACTCTCGTAAGTTCCTTCGGCGGAGATCAATTACGAGATTCATGACAAGGAACTCAAGGCCATTGTGGATTCGTTTGAGGAGTGGCGGCATTTCCTGGAAGGTGCTGCGCATCCTGTACAAGTTCTTACGGATCACAAGAACCTGGAGTACTTTCAAACGGCTCGAGTTCTCAGTCGGCGACAGGCTAGGTGGGCGGAGTTCCTATCACGTTTTGACTTCGTCATCGTCTACAGGCCCGGTTTTCGGAATGGCAAGGCGGACGCATTGTCTAGGCGCTCTTACCTTGCACCGCCCGGCGATCCTGCATTGACTGTCAAAGGCAAGTGTTGTTGGGTCCTGATCGATTCCGGCTTGCGGCACAGGTTCATCAGGCTCCAGCAGATTCAACACTCCTACAGGACGTCCGTTCGCAGTTGGCTACAGACGACTTGGCAAAGAATGTGTTCTCACACATTCATCCTGACGTTGCAAGTTCCTCTTCCTCCAGTTCCCGTCCAGACTACAACCTGTTCACCATACAGGATGGACTCCTGTACCGGGAAGGTCTCCTGTACGTTCCTGTTGGTGTTTGCAGGACTCGTGTGGTACAGGATTGTCATGATACCCCGGCTACAGGACATTTTGGTGTGGCCAAGACAGTTGAGTTGGTGACTCGCAACTATTGGTGGCCTGGGTTGCGAGGTTTTGTGGAAAGGTTTGTACGGAGTTGTGACACCTGCAACAGGTCGAAGATGCCTCGTCATGCACCTTCTGGTCTTCTTCGTCCTCTTCCTGTTCCTTCTGCTCCTTGGAGATCCATTTCTATGGATTTCCTCACAGATCTTCCTCCTTCTCGTGGATTCGATGCAGTTCTTGTGGTGGTTGACCGTTTCACCAAACAGGCTCATTTCCTACCATGTAACAAGACAGCTACAGGCAGACAACTGCCGAGTTGGTGATCCGAGTGTTCCGACACATGGTCTTCCTGAGAGCATTGTTTCCGATCGAGGTCCACAATTCATGTCCAAGTTTTGGCGAGAGCTTCTTCGGAGTCTACAGGTTAAAGCGGATCTTTCTTCAGGATATCACCCGCAAACTGATGGACAGTCAGAACGCACAATTCAGACCTTGGAGCAATATCTTCGTTGCTTCATCAGTTACCAACAGGATAATTGGTTGGACCTTCTTCCTATGGCGGAGTTTGCCTACAACAACTCCATTCACGCATCTACAGGCCAGACACCTTTCTTTGCTCTTACAGGCCACCATCCACGTTTTGACTTTGCTCCTCCTGCTTCTCCTTCTTCCGCTCCTGCAGTACAGGATCGTCTCCAGCATCTTCGTCAGGTACAGGATGATCTCCAGGTTCATCTTCAGCAGGCACAGGAACGGTACAAGCATCATGCTGATGCTCACCGTCAGCCGGCACCTGCATACAAGATTGGTGATCTCGTGTGGCTTCTTCGTCGACACATTCGCACCAACAGGCCTTCTTCTAAGTTGGATTTTCAACGATTGGGCCCTTACAGGATCGTGGCGGAGGTAAATCCTGTAGCTTTCCGACTCGAGTTACCATCCACGGTGAAACTTCATCCTGTGTTTCACACCTCCTTGTTGGAGCCGTATCATCCTTCTTCTCTTCCTGGTCGTGCTTCTTCTCCTCCCCCTCCTGTGGTCATTGCTGGTGAACCTGAGTACGAAGTTGCAGCCATCCTTGATTCTCGTCTTCATCGCCGCCAACTTCAATACTTGGTGGATTGGAAAGGTTATTTGCCTACCGATCGCACTTGGGAACCTGCATCCAACTTACTCCATGCTTCTTCCAAAGTTGCTGCCTTCCATCGGCATTAATCCTGCTAAACCAGGTCCTAAGACTCGTGGAACTCGTCCTTAGGGAGGAGGTGCTGTCACAACCCGATGCAGGATACAGGATTCCAAATACAGGATACAGGATGTAGGATTTCGGATACATGATACGGGTTACAGGATATGCCTGCAGGATATTCCTATAGGATATACCTATAGGATATTCCTATAGGATATGCCTATAGGATATGCCTAGAGGATAAGGGACACTATTCTTAGCTCATGACTAGATTAAACTCATGACTAGATTAGCTTGGAGTTGTGAGCATAAAAGCTCCGACCTAATTGTTGTACAATCAGTTACTATCAACACCAGTCTTTCTACGATCATTCTTGTTCTTGTCTTGCTCTTGTCTTGTCTTGCTCCTTTGCCTCCTGCTCTTGTCCTACTCCTGGATCCTATCCGGTTCTTGTCTTGCTCCTAAATCCTGTCCTGTTCTTGTCTCGCTCCTGCATCCTGTCCTACTCCTGATTCCTGAGGTCCCAGTTCCTATTCTGCTATCTTGCTCCCGGATCCTATCCTGATCCTGGATCCGTCCTGTTCCTGAGTCAAGCCTTCATGTCCCTGGAATTCTACTTGCTTCCTGGTTCCTGGATCGTGGCTTGACACCAAGGAGTGTGAGTCTCGGGCTCCTAGATGGATGTCCTTTGTGGCTAAACTTGGTTTCGGACAATGGGAGTGTGGACCTGTACTTGGATGACTGCCCTAGGTTTTGGATTCAACTCAGTCGCAATTGGGTGTGTGTTCCAAGTTCGGATGATCTGCCTTGCGTGCCTCTTTTGGCCATGAGAGTGTGGGTCCATGCTTGCTTGAATGGCTGCCTTGCGTGCTAGGTCGGGTTTGGATTTGGACTTGGTTTGGTTCAATATAGGAGTGTGCGTCTTGGGTTCTCAGATGGCTGCGCTATGTGTCGTGCTTCGGCTCGGCTGGGAGTGTGCGTCTTGGGCTCCTAGATGCATGCCTTGCGCGCCAGGTTGGGTTCATGTCTGGGGAGTGTGTGCCTTGGGTTCAAATTGTTGCCTTTTGTTTGGGGCTTTGGTTTGGTATCCAGAGAGTTGACCTGAGTGTGGATGAGGTATCGCTAGGTGCGGGCATCCTTTATCTTGGCAATGCATGGCTGTGGCTTCCCTTGCTTGCAAGGGATAGTCAGAGCTTGTTCCTGCCCATGTCTTGGGATTGGCTCCCCTCACTTGCCTGCACTTGTGCTGGCACTTGTGTCGAGTGTTCGGTCCTGTTGGACTTGGGCGTTGTTAGGGCTATTGTCCTTGGGTGACAGTCCCGGTGGGAATTGTGTGCTCCTCCGAGCAAATGCCTTCTCCATTGTGCCTGCCTCGATGCATCGAGCATGGAGGCTCTAGCTCCCTTGCGAGGTTAGGCTACCTAGTTGATCCTGCCAACAGTCATATGCTTGTCTCAAAGATTAAGCCATGCATGTTAAGTATAAACTGCTTTGTACTGTGAAACTGCGAATGGCTCATTAAATTAGTAATAGTTTATTTGATGGTACCTTACTACTCGGATAACCGTAGTAATTCTAGAGTTAATACGTGCAACAAGTCCCGACCTCTGGAAGGGATGCACTTACTAGATTCAAGGCCAACATAGGCTCGCCGTTCTATCGGTGATTCATGGTAACTTTACGAATCGCACGGCCCTTGCACCGGCGATGTTTCAATCAAATTTTTGCCCTATCAACTTTCGAACGATAATCATATTAAAGAACGAGAAAACAAAATACAAAGATACCAAAATATTTGTATGCTAAACTATATACTATCTCCAAGATACCCTAGAATATTCAAAGAATATCCCATATACTTGGAGTCTTAGACTTAAAAGCTCAAGCTTGCAGATACCCAGTTTTGTCATGCTTCAGACCTTTACTGATCTCTTCAATGTCGGGATACTGTTGCATGCCAGTCACATACGAACCAGATGAAACAACCTAAAGAACCTGCCTCCTGTATATACCTTTTGAAGACCTATATATACTGCAAAAACATATTGCATAAAGTAGCATATTCCATCAGCATATTCCCAATAGCATATCCCAAGAATATCCCTTAAGAATATTCATCCACTCCAAAGAATCTTCAAGATGGTAACCAAGTAAAAGATATCACCAAGGAGGATGAGACCAACTCAACCATCACACCAAGAAAGTCGGCAAATGCCTAACCCACACCCCAGCACTGTACACAACCCCAAGAAGCCCACAAGTCCTTCCTCCACAGAGCATTGAAAGGTGCCTAACCCACACCAACCAAACCCCTTTAAAACCTGTCCCACCTGTGCTACCTTGAAAACGACCCACATGAGCCAAGCCAATGAATGAATCATTGGCACCCACACCACACCCAAACGTGCCACAGTAGCACCAGCAAGTGTCTAACCCACACGAACTAGCACCAGCAGCAGCAAAAACAAAACAAGAAAAAACAACCACGCAAACTCAATCATCTGTGTAAACCAGCAAACTGGCAACACAGCCGCTTATCCCAACCTAAGAACCCACCTTACTTTCACTAAGTGCGCCACCCATGTTGAATGATACACTCACTTCTAGAACCCACAGTGGTAATCGCTCATCTGATAAACAAGTCAGAATGAGTCAATACCGGGTTTCCGATGGTTCCTTCACCGAGGAACTCACGGAAGAGTGCATCCCCCCATTAGAAGGACCTATCTACGGTGCGCAACTATCAGAGGATTAAGACAACGGGAGGAGGAAGATCCAGCAGGTGCGAAAGCGGAACAAAGAGCCCACGCAGCAAAAAACCAAAAGACAGGCCTTAACCACCGAAAAGACCTGTCGAAATGCTGTTTCAGAAGAAAACATATCCAAAGTCACCACACGTCCAGCCTAGGCAACGACCATACATCCCTATACCCTCAATCCCAAACCGAACTTCTGAAACAGCAGCATTTGCGAGAAGCCAAACTCTCCCCGCAAATGCCCAAAGGGGGAAAATGCGGTCGTCCATCAAACTGAGTGACTTCACTGTTCCTAGAAGAATAAACATAAACCAACCCATGTCTAGCACCTACTAAGCCTATAAAACAACCTTAGAGCATCAAGTACCACCAGACCACTGAAACAGCCGCTATACATCAAGCAACATGCCCCCCCCACATGCCCGAAGGAGGGAAATGTTGTAAAATGAAAACCTGGGACCAAATCCAGCATAGACCACAAGCACCACACCCATACCAGCATACCAAGCCTCATTAACAGCATACACACTTCAACAAAGGCCCCCACAAATGCCCAAAGGGGGAAACATGAATACCTCACAAACCGAGGTATTTGCTGCTTCTGGGGACAAATGCATCCATGTCCAGCACATACAATCTCTATTCATCACCTTGAAAGCATCAAACGTATTGCCAGACCTCAGAAACAGCCTTAACGCCTCGGACAAATGTTCCCGCAAATGCCCAAAGAGGGGAATGCTGTGACAACAACAAAACGCACAACCAGCAAGAGGTAACCAAGCACCCATTTGGCACACCTTACTAGGCCTCAACCACAGCAATTATACTCCAAACAAATGCCCCATTGCAAATGCCCGAAGAGGGGAAATGTTGCAATCTCACAAACCAAACACATCCAGCACAAACGGCACATCTGCCACCATGACACCGCTCATAACCAGCACAGTGATACCCATTTGCCACATGGGATCACCAAAAACACCAGGATGAGAGAATTACAGCAATACTTCAGGCAAATATCCCCATACAAATGCCAAAGGAGGGAAGTGCTACGAAAGAGAGAGGAGGCCCGTAGATGAAGAAGAACTCACAATATACATGATCCCAAGATCCCAAAAGCTTAACCGTTGAAAGTCCACACCTCACCATGTGAATCAATCGGAATTGCATACATACTCCCACATGAAGCCGCAGCAGCCCATGCTGGAAGGAGATGCATAGCAGCCTGATCTTACAAGAGCGTGCTTCTCCAAGGCACACTCTTCCACTCCCACCGAGGACAAACAAAACGCTTTGAGAATCAATCAAGACTGCACAAAAGCCCTTCAATCTAAAGGAGAATCAAGGATCTACACAATCGGACACGCGATCGTGCATCTGTGCCTTCAGCCGTCACAAGGCGCTCGTCAATATCTGGATCACATCCTGCCCTGCCCTGTCCTGCCCTCGCCCTACCCTATTAACTTTTGAACGATAGTTGAATTAAAGAACGAGAAAACAAAGATACAAGAATATTCTGTATGCTAAACTATATACTGTCTCCAAGATACTCTAGAATATTCAAAGAATATCCCATATACATTGGAGTCTTGGACTTAAAAGCTCGAACTCACAGATACCCGGTTTTGTCATGCTTCAGACCTTTACTGATCTCCTCAATGTTGGGATACTATTGCATGCCAGTCCACAAACCAGTCTACATACAAAAACAACCCAGATGAAACAACCCAAAGAACTTGCCCATGTATATACCTTTTTAGAGACCTGTATATACTGCCAAACATATTGCATAAAGCAGCATATCCCAAGAATATCCCTTAAGAATATTCATCCAACTCCAATCTTTAAGATGGTGTAACCAAGTAAAAGATATCACCAAGGAGGATGAGACCAACTCACACCATCACACCAAGAAAGTACCGGCAAATGCCTAACCCACACCCACCAGCACTGTACACAACCCCAAGAAACCCACAAGTCCTTCCTCCACAGCATTGAGAGGTGCCTAAGCCACACCAACCAACACCCCTTCAAAACCTGTCACCACCTGTGCTACCTTGAAAACAACCCATATGAGCCAAGCCAATGGATGAATGATCTAGCACACCACACCACACTCAAACGTGCCACAATAGCACCAGCAAGTGTCTAACCCACACGAACTACCACCACAGTAGCAAAAAAAAAAGCAAAAAAACAAACTACCACACAACCTCAATCATCCTGTGTAAACCAACAAACTGGCAAACACAGCCGCTTATCCCAACCTACAGAACCCACCTTGTCATTCGCTAAGTTCGTCCACCCATGTTGAATGATACACTCAATCAAACCCATAGCTAGTGATTGCTCATCTGATAAACCAGTCAAATGAGTCAATATCGGGTTTTAGCGGCTCCTTCACCGAGAAACTCACTGTTGAGTGCATCCCCATTAGAAGGACCTATCCATGGTGCGCAACTAGCAGAGGATTAAGACAACGGGAGGAGGAAGATCCAGCAGACGAGAAAGCGGAACAGAAAGAGCCCATGTAGTAGACAAATCAAAAAGATAGGCCTTAACCACCGAAAAGACATGTGAAAATGCTATTTCAGAACACCACACGTCTAGCCCATGCAACGACCATATATCCTTTTACCCTCAATCCCAAACCGAACTTCTGAAACAGGAGCATTCGCGAGAAGCCAAACTCTCCCTGCAAATGCCCAAAGGGGGAAAATGCGGTCGTCCATCAAACCGAGTGGACTTCACTATTCCCAGAGAAGAATAAACATAAACCAGCCCATGTCTAACACCTACTAAGCCTATAGAACAACCTTAAAGCATCACAAGTACCACATACCACTGAAACAGCTGCTATACATCAAGCAACATGCCCCCCGCACATGCCCGAAGAAGGGAAATGTTGTAAAACGAAAACCTGGGACCAAATCCAGCATAGACCACAAGCACCACGCCCATACCAGCATACCAAGCCTTATTAACAGCATACATACTTCATGCAAATGCCCCCACAAATGCCCGAAGGGGGGAAACACGAATACCTCACAAATCGAAGGTATTGCTGCTTCTGGGGAAAGAGTAAACAACCCGCGCCCATGTTCAGCACATACAGTCTCTATTCATCACCTTGAAAGCATCAAACGTATTGCCAGACCTCAAAAACAGCCTTAACGCCTTGGACAAATGTTCCCCCACAAATGCCCGAGGAGGAGAAATGTTGTGATACCCCAACACATATATACTTTGGACAAATGCCCCCAACACATGCCCGAAGGAGGTAAATGCAGCAGTAAGGAAAAGGGTCTTGGCGACGGTGACAAACAACCTTGTA
Source organism: Selaginella tamariscina (assembly GCA_003024785.1). Classification (NCBI taxonomy): domain Eukaryota; kingdom Viridiplantae; phylum Streptophyta; class Lycopodiopsida; order Selaginellales; family Selaginellaceae; genus Selaginella; species Selaginella tamariscina. The sequence goes on along the minus strand of PUQB01000530.1, from coordinate 105,227 downwards.
ATCATCGCCCCCAAGGACCCACACAGACACAACTCCAATCCATTCGAAGACCCACAGAGTACTACCACAATACTTCCCACACGCGCACGTGTGAGAATCAACAACAACAAGTACAACCTCCCACACATGGACTCCAATCGCGTGTGAGACACAGAAGGGGTACACATACCATGGCGAGCAAATCAGAAATTGCATTGCAGCAAATCAGTCGGGGATCTTAAGATCTA
>PUQB01000530.1:0-100000 GCA_003024785.1 Selaginella tamariscina | reverse complement strand
ATTTAGATAACCAGACATATCTATGTCTCTATATATACACACATATATAACCAAATGTAATACCTGATAAGGTCGTCATGATGTTTAAGGTGCAACTGCTTGAGAACGGCGTGGGAGAGTGTTGTCGATGGACCACGCCCGTCATAAGCACGCATAACCGCTGCTAAAGCCTGTGATGCTATTGCGTACCACTATAGATCATAAGTTAGTATATTATTGATATACTCTATACACAATTAAGCACAAATTCAATTTGAAGTTTATATTGAATGAGATAAGCATATAGATTAAAGAAGCGATTACCTGCCTTGATCCCCGAGTAAAGGACCGTATCCTGAGGAACGAGCTTTTTGTCCATTCGAAAACCTATTTAAAAATAAAACCAATTATAACACGCAGAGGTATATATTTTATGTTTGTACCCGTAAGCTATTGTTCCTGTGCCAACCACAAGCACACAACCACGTAGTCTTCCAAATGTACCACTGGCTAGTGCTGCAACTGCGTCATTGTATGCATATATGTGCTCCGTATTAGGAAATAACTCCTGCAAAGTAAATAATCATCAATATATAATTGATATTAATATGCTGTTTAAAACCACCAATCGTATACATACATACACATGTGTGTGTGTGTGTGTGTGTGTGTGAGAGAGAGAGAGAGAGAGAGAGCACTGACAGGTGAAGAAGATGAACCTATTAAATCATTGAATAAAGTGCAATATATTAAAGCAAAGGACGATAGAAAGAAATACCAGTGAATCACACCTCAGCCATGAAGTTATCCGCTGTTCATCGTCCTCCGTGTCTACCCAGATACACCAAGACAGACAGCTTCTACACAAGCACGCATGCATCTTGCATTCTTTAATGCACCAGCTAACACGCTCTCTAGTGCGTCCATTGCAGCCTCATCTACAAAATAACAATAGTACGCAAGCATTTAAGAAAATATAGTTATTTATGTGATTAGTATAATGATCACACAGTTAATGAATGAGGAAATGTATGTCACAGCCCATACATAATAATAAACAATAGTATAATATGCAGAAAAAAATACATATCTACGCGGTGCTTGCATACACTAAATGGACGTCTTCTCATTATGGTATATATACACATACATATTATACAGGCGTACAGACATGAAGTATACTTCCATGTACTTACCAGCTATGCATGTATAAGTATCTACAAAAGAAATATTAATTAAACCCGGTACGCACGCACACACGCGCGCACACACAATATCTATTGTTAGTCACACGTATGAAAAATTAAAAAGAAAAAGAAAAAGAAAAATGAAAACAGGTCTATATAAGTTTGCGTACCTCACACCACACACACACGAATTCCAAAATTACCATAGTATAAACATCGTATATAACTACAAATGAGAGTATAATATACATATATATTACCATGTTACAGATACGATGACAAAACTATGGAAAATGTACATTATTATTTTACCTCCAACACTATTTCGATTAGAGCAGCCAGCAGTAGCGCGTCCCATGGGAGGCATATTCAACGAATCTAGACTATCGATAGCCGGCAAGCACACACACACAGTCGAAGTAGACCCTCCATCCACACCCAATACAACCCTTGTAGTAGACCGATCCACTCCCAAATTCTCTTCAAATCCCACATCTCTCTTTCCACCCCAGAGAAGGATCACGAATTTCTTCAACAAGAATTAAGAATTGATTTTACATAGTACCAGACGATCTGATCTATGAATATGAATTGGCTGCTGCACTGCGCCGTCCTCAGTCACATCGTTGAAGACAATTCTGCGAACAGTATCAACCCTAAACCTTTGAAAAAGAACCCTAAAACAGAGTAGAATCTGCTTAACAGAGGTGAATCCCTAAATTGAATCTCCCTCTTGTATATTTATAAAATTTAAAGAAAAATATTCTAAATAAGAAAAATTTAAATCTATATAATATACAATATAAATACTTATATATGTATACACTATGTTTAAAATTGTATTTTAATAAAATCGTCTATGATATTTCTTTTTAAACCTTTTGATTTAAATTTAATAATAATTTAAACTTTGAAATATAATTTAATATTATATTTTAGGTGAAGATTTAATATAAAAATTTTTAAAAAATTACAAAACATAGTTTTATGTACTCATATATATATATGATTAAACTCTAACCGGAAACTTAATAAAGAATCGTATATAGTTAATATTAAAAGATTGATAGCGTAGAAAATCTAACGGAAGCTATACATCAATCTGTACCGTTGATGGCCAAAATATCAAACGGCGTACATGATAGCTATGTACGTGTGTAACTAGATAAACGCTCTAAGCATAATCTCGTGTGCTTCGTCACGCAAATGAGCTTTCTCCGCCTCTGCGGCCCACCAAATCCTCTGTTTTATTATACACGCGTCTCCCGTACGTAGTGCCGCCTGCACACAAAATACGCATGAACATTACTCTCCTTTGTGTGCGTGTGCGTGTGCGTGTGTGTGTGAGAGAGAGAGAGAGCGCTCATACATTTCTAAACATCATAGCTTCTGTATATAGTTAATACCTGTATGTTTATATACATGTATATATGATGTGTGTGTGTGAAATACCTTTGCAGCAGCTCTAACAATAGCACTGCTAATAGCACCGCTCGTAAATTCAAACCTCTTGCTCAGCTCCTCAAAGTCTAAATCCGTCGCCTTTGGAGCCTTAAACAGACAAAACTACGTTTAGTTTAAGCTTAATATTATCATTGGTACAAGCTTATTATATGTATGAAATATAATATACATGAACATTTAATTCTAAGTGACATATAACTGTATACTAATTATGCATAGACAGTACATTGAGATCAGAATAAGTTTACCTTTTCCGGAAGCATTTTCTTCCACATAGAGGCACGAACAGACTGATCTGGCATCTTGAACTCAACAACGAATCGTAGCCGTCGAACAAGCTCCGGATCAAGCCTGACTATATTGATGCTACCCTGAAAACATAATATACATTATACTATATAACGTTATATTATAAAACGCGGTATACAGTCTTACAAAAGTTTATATATTACCTGTGATACGTTTGCAACAAGAATACATATTCCCGGGAATCTCTGGAGCTCGTGTAGTAATAAACCAATGGCTACGTGAGACCATGCAGAGACACTTGTTAAACCTTGACCGCCACTTTCATCTTCCCCGCCCATAACCTGAATAAACATATCCTCTCATTAGATTCACACACACGCACACACAATGTATATACGTATGTGAGTATAAGTTCTAGTTGAATACATGCGTTGCGTACATGAAGTGTGGTGGATACACACACACACACATGCATGTGGGCGTGATTCGTACATACTTTGGATATGCATTTTTAACTAAAAAATAACACAGCTTGTGTACTTCGGCAAAACAAAGCGATATGTACGTGCGTTGTGTGTGTGTGAAGAGAGAGAGACAGAGAGAGCATGTGTATCTTTTAAATATACATACACATATACATATAAATACGTACGTACTCGAACTGTAGCTAAGATTTACAGACACCGCACGCACACATACACACACGAAAATAGACACTTCTTAAGTATAACATCAAGACATACCTGAAAGTCTTCGAGAACAAGAACCGCATCCATTAGCCTCGCGTCTTTGAAAGCCATGCATATGTTTAAGCTTGTCTTTGTGCTGCTTTCACGTGACAACAGCTGGGCGCAATTTATAACCTGCATTCATGAAGTGTTATATGTATGTGTGCGTGTGCGTGTGCGTGTATACATGTGGGTAGAGATCTTTAACGCACACACGTTTATATACATACCTTCAAGGGGCGGCCTAGTTCAAACCGATTGCCTGCATGCAAGATTAAAACACATTAGTATTATGTCCAGGCATATATGTCTTGATTACATGTACATAGCATAGTCCATAAATATTATAGATTCCTTTTCGTGTTGTACAAATGGTATTTATTTTCATTTTTATGAAAGCTATAACAATAATATATAGATAGATAGATAGATACATATAGATAGAGAGAGAGAGAGAACGCTTTAACACACACACACACCTCTGCAGCAACAGATTTGCCAGTGCCATGACAACCAAAGAACAAGCAGGCAGTGCCCAGACGCTCCTGTTGGAAACCCCATTGCCCTTGAAGGATAGCTCTCGCCTTCTCAAACTTAATTATGCCATCTAAACGCTCCCTCATTTGTGTACTTAACACCAGATCATCCATTCCCACCTTTGGTACCACTCTATGCGTGAAGGACTTCATCTGTTACGAAACATCGGTACATGTATGTATGTAACTGATTTATGTACTTACTGTATATATAGATTACCTGTAAACTTCCACGCATTTGAAGACGACAGCCCTCCACAATGTCTTCCTCAGAGACCACTGGGTTCACACCGTCTCTTGAGATTGCCAGAAGCAAAGCACTAACTACAGCATTCTTTATGTATCCACCCGTAAGCTCGTACCTGCACATATACTGTCAATAAACTATAGCACACAGAGGCGTGCACTTGTGCACATACACACACGTACAAAACTTGAACTTATAACTTCTAAGCTAATATATATTACCTCAAGCGATTTTGTCCCAATCGATGTCATTAGTCAAAGGCAACTTGGAGCATGATAGCTTCCATATTTCTCTCCGCTGTGTATGGTCAGGCGGATGAAACTCACTAACGCATCTGTAAAATCATAAAACAATTTAAACAAAACTTGCAAGCACGGATAAGACACATAAGAAATATGTATACGCATACATACACATGCGTGTGTTTTAATACGTACGTGATACGTCTGTGCATGGCTTCATCGAGATCTTGAGGACGATTAGTAGCAAGCATTACAATCCCCTCATGTCTCTCCATCTCCGTCAACAAAGCATTGAGCATTTTATCACCTCCGTGCTCTCTCTACATACCAAAAAAAAAAAAACATCATAAACTATATCATAGAATAAATAATGCATGTACATTGGTGTATATATTATATATATATATATATATATATATATATGAATGTCTGTCCCGTGTATATATGTATGTACACGTTTATTCATGCATATGTGAGTTTATCCCCAAATATCTAGATCCTTAACCTGGTGAGCTTATTTCTAAGTTGGACATTTAACCTAGTTGTTTTGCTGAGTTTATCTGTATACGAACACAGACATATCTCTATGTTGTATGCATTACTTGGACGCGTAACTGGATAGGCAGCAGTATAAAAATATGTGTGTGTGTGTGTGCGCGCATTTACCTGAGCAAAGATTGCTTCACATTCGTCAAAGAAAAAATAGCGTCATTCATGTCGGCGTCACGAAATAAACTACGAATATCCCCTGAATTGTCTTCACCACGACCAGCACCAGCAGATGCGGCATATAGTGCATGGAAGTCCACCAAGACACACGTTTACCTGACAAGAAAAACACAAAGACACACACAATAAATATATCTAGTATATGTATATTTGTTATTTTCCCTGTCTACATATACAGTGAAGTAGTAATATGTAGTGATAATATGTATATGTACGCGAACAATACGTACCAAGGTGATGGGCAACTGCATTAACAGTCATTGTTTTGCCGGTTCCCGAAGCACCGCATAATAATATAACAAGCCCTGCACCGTAACTCATCACGTCTTCAAGCCCCGTTGATTTCCTAAACTCCTTAAATTTTGCAAAGTTATCCACAGTCTTCAGCAGCATATTCTTTTGCTCTTTTGGAAGAACAACTTGCTCCATTGGTATCTAGTATATATGAATTAGAATATGTAAAATATATTTATATAGTTGAAAAGATATATTTACATCTATATATCTTCGTATATATAGTACATAAACTGCATACAACCTGACAACTTCCCATGCTATTTTAAACATATCTTCTATTGTTAAGTAAATAGATACAAAAAAAAAAGGAATGTTGAATTAATTTATGAAGAATGTATATCAACACCACACACAGACGGACATCACACACACACACACACCACACAAGAGAGAGAGAGGAGAGAGAGAGAGAGAGAGAGAGAGAGAGAGAGAGAGAGAGAGAGAAGCAATAATTATGATAATGCAAACGATAATATAAGGCTCATGCGTTAGCAAAAACTAATAAGAATAATCGTTCTATTAACTGGTATTGAGGTATTCAGATAGTAAAATTATGCACGATAATAACATTTGACACCCGATGGGTACATACTTCTATTTTATTATCAAACACTGATATATAGATGTGCATGTGTGCATACATATTTTAAATATATACCTTTGGAGTGTACAAGTAGCTACCATCCACGAGCTCGTTCATCTCAGTGTCCAGCCCTACGATCCAATCGAGCATCCGACGGTCGAGCTCCACTTGCTGGTCCATTAAATCTCCTTTGGCACGATTGAAAACCATGTTTCTTAACTTTATTAATCCTCTAGACACCAATCGACTTGATTTATAGAAGTAAGTTCTTGCTAAAACCTTTAAAACAAAAAAAAAGAACAACATCATACATAGACATTTATAATCTCTCTCTCTCTCTCTCTCTCACACACACACACACACACTCGATGTGCATATAGGAATCTTTAATGTAGATGTTTGTATGCTATTTTAATTTAAGATCAGTACCACATATGTCAGTAACATAAAATACATAGAGCTATAAAACGTAGATACTGTATGTATATACACATACAAAGTACGATATACATGTATCCAAGTTTTTAACACGTCATACCTGCTCTTTGAAGGAATTGAAGTAGACAGTAAGAACGTCCTGCACCTGTCATCGTCACACCATGATCAGTCCCATAGAATTCAACTAATGCTGTTTATCTAATTTATTAAATGATTCCATACGTAAATAATAAGTAATCAACCATTGTTTTTCATATAGGAATATATCTTGTGTATACGATATGGTACTTACTTGAACAAGGTCGCTGTTACGCCGAAAGCGACCATCATCTCCTCAAAAATACTTTTTACAACGGGAGAGATTGACACAGCTGCATCTCAATCATTTAGTTTTTATATAACGTGTTTGCGTATATGCATACAATACTAGTCGTCTAATGAAGCACCTGTAAGCATCAAAACAACTCCTTTCTCAAACTCGTCGAGACCAAGCTTCTGAACCAATGACTAAAAAAACAAAGCATAAATATATAAAAACTCTGTATGTGTGTGTAGATAAAGAAACGCTAGTTTATTTACGGTTCTATATATACGTGTATATAAATTAACATGTACCTCTAGACGTGGTAACTCCGCTTTGCCTTCCTTAACAGCTTCCGCGGTGAGCCGCAATCTCTCTTGCAGACGGTTCTCAGCAAATCTAAGCTTTGCTTGCAACTCCCGGATACTCGATGCCTGAGAGAAAAATATGTGCATATAAAGATTCAAATGGTAAGTTATATACACAATGCTTAGGTCGACCGTTATCTACACGTCTTGATATAGATGCAAGTATGCACACACATAACACGACGTACAAACATGTGTGATATGCATAGAATGTATCTGTATCTATAAGTATATGTTGTTTAAATGTACATCACACACACACACACACAAGACATACCTTTGTAGTGCGGTAATTATCGTGCCAAGAGCGTTCATCGTTAAAAGCCTCCTTCATGTCTTCCTTATGCCTTGCCTTTGCAACTCGGAGCATCAAGGCTAGAACCTGTACATACACGGACACAAAATACTTTAATAAACGTATGTATGTACATTGCACAAATATATATGGATGTATATAAAGACTCTACACCAGCACATATATCTATGTATAGTATGCACCTGAAAAGCATCATCCAGATACTCCAGGCTGGATTTGTATGCCTGAAGTTCCCCTTTAGAAGGCCTTTGAGTAGTTTCACTGTTCATCGTCGTCTCTGGAGTTTCAGAGACAGCTTCAGAAGCCGCAAATGTAACCTGCTATTCTATTTTAGTAACCTTACATGAACACATACAGAATATGTCTGTTGATTTATCCGTGTACACATGTCGAAGTAAAAGCATAGCATAGCACAAGAACACATGCATATGTAGAGCATAAATAGATTCGTGCTATATGCATGATATATCCATAGATACATAAAAATATGTAAAACATGCGTATAAAAAACCTTCTTAGCAGGCGTTGCAAGCTTCATATCATCACTTCCCTTCGTTGTTTCCAGTTCATGCCAAGTATTTCTTCCAACTACATAAATAGATATAGGTAAATGTCGTGTGTGTGTTGTAACAATATATAAACACATGTATGCGTATATGCATATGCATACACACAGCAGGCTTCGAAAGTCTGTCATGCTTCATCATGTCTTCAAACCTGCGCTTCTTGGCTGGAGCCACGTCATTCTTCTTCTCTTCTACAACTGGCGTATCTTCACCGTCCGATAACAAAGCCTCTGCCTTCTGTTCATTATTTTATGCATACATTAATATATTTATAAGCAGACAAACACACACTCACATATGTACATTTCTGTATATGTGAATTTTGTGTTACCTGGCTGTTTTGTACAACGTTCAATAGCTCAGTCTTGCTCAGTTTTAGCCATTGTTCAGTCTTCATCGGCCTTTGCAACAGTACAGACACTGCTTCTTTAACCATTCGAAAACTTTTCCCCTCATAGTCATCCTATAAAACATTGATTATATACCATATATATACCTTACTATACATATAATGGTATATATATACAATAATAAATTTATGTTTACTGCAGACAAAGTGACCTTAACTGATACCTGTCCAACAACAATTCCTTCAGATATATGTGTTCTTTTGTCATCAAGAATTCATCCACCTCCAGTAAACTCATATCACACAGTTCCACAGCCAGCTCCTTGTCTTCCCTACCTCCTAGTAACATCGCAAGTTATTTAGCTATTTCTAATTGGGATTTAGCTACATCAAAATAAATACATATCCATTTACGTATCTCGGACACATCATGCATGTATATCAAGTATCTAAGTAAGTTGTCGTAATTCCATTAATAAATGCAGCTTCCGAACGTCATGTATATAAATAAAACTAAGGCCTAATGATAGATATGCATAAGCACAAACACGCATACACACACACACAACATAGAGAGAGAGAGAGATGTGATACCTATAGAAGCACGGAGAGTTGGGGACTTGGAAGCACCACGAACAAAGAGCAGTTGAAAAAGGGTGGTTTCGGGAGCAGAGAGTTCATATTTGCGTGCTAACTTCAAAACCAGAGGATGGTTTTCTGGATCAACCACAGAAAGACGTGAACTCTCTTCCTCATTCATGCTTTAAGTAGTTTCTCAACTAAAGTAAGCGCGTCCCTCCTGCATTAACGTCTGTTAAATGTGTGTGCGTGCGTGCGTGTGCGTGTGAGCGAGAGAGAGAGAGACAGTAGTGTCATTGACCATTATGCATATTATAACGGAACATATAACTATTTGCATTAACTACTTACACGGAGGAAGTAGGGGGAGAGCAGGAATGGTGGCATCAGCGGACATGGCGCCCATACAACGCCCAAGCGATTTGAGGAGCTCATTCCAAAGCGATAAACAAACAAACTTGAGCTCCAAATTCGATAGCCATTCCGATTCCGTGAACGGGACACTTTGATCCCGGAACTGTCTAGTTGCAAAGGGGAAGAACACATTGTACGGCAATAGCGACTCGAATTCGCGCAGCAGATCCCAAACGCCATCCGCCACCGTCGCCGTCTCCATCGCTGAGCTTCAATGAAACCTAAGAAAATCCTTAAGCCCTAGAGGCAGAGGTATGTGAAAAAAGTTTATAAATTGAATCCAAAAGTTAAACAACGTGGGGATGTAGTCAGATGGTAAGCGCTCGCTTAGCATGCGAGAGGCACCGGGATCGATACCCGGCATCTCCACATATAATTTTTAAACATTTTGCAAAACACAACTAATAATAAATTAATAATAATATAAAAATTTGCAGAGTTAATATCAAATACTAAATATACATAGTACAAAAATACAATTAATTATATTAGTTATTAAAGACAGTATTAATATATATACGTAAGGTAACCTACGTATTTACGTAGGTAAGGAACTACGGTAAATACGTAGGTTACCTTACATACATATATATATATATATATATAACAATTGAAAAAAATATTAATCATATTAGTTATTAATTATATGTAATGCAAAAACATATAATATAATATATATGCAAAACACAATTTATTAAATACTAAAATATAAATATAAAAATAATTCTGATTAAATTTCTTTTAAGCAATAGACCCGGGTTCGAATCTTGGTTAATGCATATTTATTAATTTAATACATTATGTTATTTTAATCATTCGCGACAAGTTAGGCTGTTTGTTTGCCAACCATTTCATTAGAACCACACACGTGTTTGTGGTTTTTTTTTGCTCTTAATGCTTGGTTTGTCCTGTATGAAAATTTACATATAATTTTATTTTTACAATAATAACTATTAATATTTATTATTAAGGATTGAAAGCTAGGGTTTAAGGTGCTTTTTAGTTGAATTTCTTTATAATTCAGAAAAAAAAAAAAAAAGAAAAAACACTCTATAATGTCTATTGTGCATGGTGAGTATATGGGATTTTCCCGCGAGGACGAAGATGAGACCGATAATGATCACAAGGTGAACATCGAAGAGTCGGATTCTGATCTCGAGCTCGTTCCGGAGCCTCAATGGCCGCAGAGTTACAGGTGCGTGTGCGTGTGCGTGTCGTGTGTTACTTTTCAGCATATATTTTATTTTATATTAATTTATATATTTTATATTTATATTTTATATTTTACACACGCCATGGATGTTGTGCAAGTTGTGTAACTGCTACATATTAATGTTCAGTATATTATACATATATATATATATATATATATATATATATATATATATATATATATGTAACAACATTACACACCATGGATGTTTGTGCAAGTTGTGTAACTACTACATATTTGATACATATACATACACACATGATAGACAAATAGAGAGAGAAAATAAAATTATATATATATATATATATATATAATATATATATATATATATATATATGTTTTACACACACTATGGATGTTTGTGCAAGTTGTGTAACTACTGCCAGGTGATTATATATACATACACACACTCACGCATAGATACATAGATAAAGAAAGAGAGACATAGAGAGAAAACTATATATATACAACAACATATATCTTTTTTATTTTATATATTTTACCCCATGGATGTTTGTGCAAGTTGTGTAACTGTTGCATATTAATATTCAGCTGATTGTATATACATACACACATAGAGAGAGAGAGAGAAACTTGTGTGTGTGTGTTTTGTGTAGTTTGTCTCTACATATATATACATACACACATAGTACATACGTATGATTATACATACATATAGAGAAAGTATGTATGTATGCGTGTGTGTAGAGATGATTTAAATACAAGATTAATAGCGCTCGTTATTTGTTTTTTAATGCAGACAATCTATGGACATATACAGTCATATGCCATCTCCGCACTTCAGCTTTCTAAGTCCAAACATGTCAAGGAATTCATTGATGTCGTCTTCCTTGGGCAAACACTATGGCAGTGCAACTTCTATTCTGGACCCACTTTTATACGAAAAGACAAGGAAAAGGACGAGGAAGAAGCGAGAGACTCCATTAAGGTATTGTTTAGTATAAACACTTAGTTTAGTGATTAAACTAAGTTTTAAGTCGTAAACCTCGTTATTATGCAGTTTAGTGATATAAAGGATATTCTTCTCCTCCTCCACAGGTTGCATCAGATATAAGGCTGCGTAAAACTTCATCGTCCGTGAAGTTTGCCCCTGAAGTTTCACATGAGTGCCATGTGAAACTTCCCGAGGGGGGTGTACCTTCTTTCAAGCCATTTTAAATGGTATGATTATTATACTTAATTATGTTAATTATGTTTAATAAAATTTGAATTTAAGGTATTAATGTATTGGCGGGAGTTGGAGTGCTTTCAACACCTTATGCACTGAAACAGGGAGGATGGATTGGTGTGTTGATATTATGTTATTTGCATTAATATGTTGTTATACTGGAATACTTCTCAGGAGGTGTTTAGAAAGCGTCCTGGCCTTGTTACATACCTGATATTGGTCAAGCTGCTTTTGGCAGAACGGGGCGACTAATTATCTCTGTAAGTGTGTATGTGTATGCATGTTTGAGTTGTGCAGGTTTATGTGTGTACATGTGGTGTGTAAATGTACACTTATAAACACACATGGATACTTGTGTGTGTTAGTGTATGTGTATGTAAGTGTGTGTAAGTATATTGTTGTGTTATGTGTTAATAATATGTGTTAATGCGCAGTGTATGAGTTATACACTTATAAACACACACATATGGATGCAAGTGTGCGTGTCTCCATATAAGTGACACTTATACATGCACAGATCATCGTGTGTGTGTGGATCTGCAGGTATTTACAAGTATATACGCGTGTATAAGTGTACACGTATAAACACACACAAAACACACATGGATACGTGTGTGTGTGTGTGTGCGCGCGTAAGTATATCGTTGTGTGTTAATGTGGTGTGTATGAGTTTACACTTATACACACATGCATATGGATGCAAGTGTGTGGTCTCCATATAAGTGACACTTATACATGCACAGTTCATCGTGTGTGTGTGGATTCTGCAGGTATTTACAAGTATAATACGTGTGTATAAGTGTACACTTATAAACACACACAAACACACATGGATACGTGTGTGTGCGCGTGCGTAAGTATATCGTTGTGTGTTAATGTGGTGTGTATGAGTTTACACTTATACACACATGCATATGGATGCAAGTGTGTGTGTCTCCATATAAGTGACACTTATACATGCACAGTTCATCGTGTTGTGTGGATTCTGCAGGTATTTACAAGTATATACGTGTGTAAGTGTACACTTATAAACACACACAAACACACATGGATACGTGTGTGTGTGTGCGCGTGCGTAAGTATATCGTTGTGTGTTAATGTGGTGTGTATGAGTTTACACTTATACACACACGCATATGGATGCAAGTGTGTGTGTCTCCATATAAGTGACACTTATACATGCACAGTTCATCGTGTGTTGTGGATTCTGCAGGTATTTACAAGTATATACGTGTGTATAAGTGTACACTTATAAACACACACAAACACACATGGATACGTGTGTGTGTGTGTGTGCGTGCGTAAGTATTCGTTGTGTGTTAAGTGTGGTGTGTATGAGTTTACACTTATACACACACGCATATGGATGCAAGTGTGTGTGTCTCCATATAAGTGACACTTATACATGCACAGTTCATCGTGTGGTGTGGATTCTGCAGGTATTTACAAGTATATACGTGTGTATAAGTGTACACTTATAAACACACACAGACACACATGGATACGTGGTGTGTGTGGTGTGTGTGTGTGTGTGTGTGTGTAAGTATATCGTGTGTTTAATGTGGTGTGTATGAGTTTACACTTATACACACACGCATATGGACCAACACTTATACATGCACATATCATCGTGTGGTGTGTGTGTGTGTGTGTGTGTGTGTGTGTGAATTTGCAAGTATTTACAAGTATATATGTGTGTTTACGTGTGTGTATAAGTGTATACGTACAAACACACACAGACACACATGGATACGTGTGTGTGTGTTAGTGTATGTTATGTAAGTGTCCTTAAGTATATGGTTTGTTTATGTGTGTAGATTTAATGTGTGTACACACATATTGATGCATCATCGTGTGTGTGTGTGTGTGAGAGAGAGAGAGAGAGACCAACTTACACTGTTTCCTTGTATGCAGATCCTGTTGTACACAGAACTTTATGTAAGTATGCTTGGTTTAATTTACTAATTATGATATATATATATATATAAAATTTAATTGAGATATTAATTGTAGGCATGTTGTGTGGAGTTTTTAATTCTTGAAGGTGATAATCTTGCTTCACTATTTTCTAATGCACACTTTGGCAATGTTGATCCACATAAAGTATTTACAATTATTGCTGCCTTATTCATTCTCCCAACAGTTTGGTTAAGGGACCTCAGTCTTCTAGCATATATTTCAGGTATTATCTCTCTCACTCTGTATGTATATACACACTACGTAGTCACATTTTTGTTTATATATAATGTTTAACATAACCTATCCACGATGTTAAATAATATGATTATGTATTTATTTAATTAATTAATTAATTTTATTTTATTTTTCCCTAGCCGGTGGTGTGTTAACCTCAATAATAGTTTTTTTTCGGTATTATGGGTTGGAGCAGTAGATAATGTTGGTTTTCACCACAGTGGACCATTAATTAATTTTGGGAATATCCTGTTGCTATTGGTTTACTTGGGTTTTGCTTCTCTGGACATGCAGTGTTTCCCAATATCTACTCTTCAATGAAAAACAAAGGCCAGTTTAATCGAGTTTTAGAACTTTGGTATGCATGTGTGTGTGTGCGCGTGCGTGTGTAGTCCAAATGTTTTGATATTTAATATATATTTCAGTTTTGTGCTTTGCATACTTATGTACGGAGGAGTTGCTGTGATGGGTTTTACAATGTTTTGGTGCAAACACTACTTCTCAAGTAACCTTAAATCTTCCTAATCAGTTTATGGCATCTAAACTTGCTCTATGTACCACGGTATGTGTGTGTGCGTGACATTGTGTATAATTACTGATTATAATTCTTTTTTCATATATCCAGGTTATTACTCCACTTACAAAGTATGCATTAACAATTACACCTGTGGCACTTAGTTTGGAGGAATTGTTACCTAATCATTTTACATCAAAAAACCATTCAGCATCTGTTGCAATTCGTACTTGTTTAGTTGCTTCTACACTTGTTGTAGCAATTGTAATTCCCTTCTTTGGTAAGTTATTTATTAAATATATTAAATATATTTGTGTCTGTATTAAAATGAATTTGGTTGTTATTTCAGGATTTGTGATGGCTTTTATTGGCTCATTTTTAAGCCTTACTGGAGTAAGTTAATCACTTTCTTAACCTCTTAAAATATATTAAACTTACAAATGGGCTTTTCTTTGTATAGTCTTTGATTTTGCCATGTGCTTGTTACCTTAGCATACAACGCAGAAGTATTACACCTTCCCAGGTAACTTGTCTCACACACATACATTGCATGTACATGTGTATATTTACATAAGCTTTTGCAGGCTATTATTTGCATTGGAACAATAATCATAGGCTTCATTGCAGCAGTGGCTGGGACATATTCATCAGTTTCTGGAATTGTAGGCCAATTTAAAATACCTAATCACAACTGATTTACATGTTTTTCTAGTATTGTTGTGTGTGTATATATATATTTAATTGTAATATATATATTTATGTAAGATCACTGTATAGAAATAAAATGTTAAACTTTACATATAAAAAAAGATTTGTCATAAAAGGTTAATTAAAGGTCATAAAGGGTTATTTGACATTTTTATTTACCAAAAGGATTTAGCATAAAAGGTTATCTAGCATAAAAGGTTTTTTGATATCATATATATATAGATACATATGCCTACCCTAAATAGGATTGAAGCAAAAGATGGTGGTGGGAGTTGTTAGCAGTGATGGGAGTACAACTATTGTGAAGCACTCTAAGAAGAAGAAGACTATTAAGAATGAGTATGCAGAGGATACAGAGGTATTCTCTCCTGAAGAAGTGGAGATAATGAATATGAATATAAATAAGTTAAAAAAGAAACACAAGAAGAACAAGAAGAAGAAAGATAAGAAGATCTGCAAGGGGTCACTATGAGAAAAGCAAAGACAGTGAAGAAGAAGAACACGTTATTCAAGATAACTTAGACAAAGGCAAAATTGAAGTCTTCAATGGTGAAGAAAAGGGTGATGAAGAAAAGGGTAATGACTTCATTATGAACGAAGAAGAAATGATAACGATGAAGAAAATGACAATGGCTTTCATAAGGACCAAGAAAAAATATGCTCAAGATAACTTAGAGAAGGGCATAAATGAAGATGAAGATGAAGAAGAAGAGCATGTTATTTACCATATTCAAGAAAACCAGTTTATTAAACACGTTGAAGATATTGTTACTAATCATGTAGAAGAACTTGCCAAGGAGTTCACAGTATATGGAGAACCTAAAGGAGATATAAATATCTCTAGCAAGAGACACAAGGAAGATACAAATATCTTTATTTCCAATAAGAGACGTAAGGAACACTCCGAGGAGAATAAGGTTTTTAATAATGAAAAGGAAGACGAGGAGAATAACGACGAGGACAAAACTTCTAATGAAGACATAAATAAGGTGTGTGACGAAGAAGAAAAGGGCGATAACTTTAACAAAGGTGACACCGAGGCTTTTAATAATGAAGAAAAGGGCAAGGAACATGAATTTAATGTATATGAAAAGGATACACAAGAAGATGTAAACGTGAACAAGGCAGTGGAACAACCTCGAGTGGATAACAATGGGGATGAGGGTTTAAGGGAGACAAAACAAGATATTAACATAGAAATAAACCTTGGGAAGGAGGAGTCGAATATAAATGAAGAAGTTATAAATAAAGACACACCAAGGAATGAAGATATTCAAGCATCTACAAACAAAAAGAAACGGAACAGAAATAAGAAAACAAAACTGCTGAGAATATTCCCAAGATCGATAAAAATATACCCAATGTCGTGAATGCTACAAACGTGGTTGTAAATATCAGTTGGCCGAAGATTTTGGTACTTGCTGGTTCGTTGATTATATCCGGTGTAGCGCATGATATCATTAGTATGTATCTGGGGCATTAAAATCTATTTTTTAACAAAGATTTTATAAGAATATGCGCATAAACACAATAAAGCCGCTATAAACAAATCTTTCTGCCATTAAACCTTATAATGCCCTTAAAATAAATAAATACATTGATCTCTCATTTATCTTTTGGAGTAGCCCATTCCACACGCAGAATAAGATTATCGTATCCATAACCATCTAACTTCTTAATTGCCCGCACGGCATCCTCTCTGTAATATATGTGTGTGTTTAAAGCATATATGTATATATGATTGCAAATTACTGTGTATGTATATACAAAATACACATGCATACGTGTATTGAGTGTAATTGTGTGTAATACCTGTTGACGAAGTTGATGAAAGCAAAACCACGACTAAGTCCTGTCTCCCGGTCAAAAGCAACGTAAATTCGAGAGATGGGCCCAAATGGACGGAACAATTCCTGAAGATCTTGCTCCCTTGTGTCTTCAGAAAGGTTTGTAACTCTTATTGAGTTCGAATCATCTCTTGAACCTATATACATCCACACAATTAGTACATATCTTTTCTATATATGTATGTGATAAAGAAGTTCTTATACATAGATCAGATTAACAACCTCTGAGAGGAATAGAAATATACTGTCTTTTAATGTACACACACACACATATATATTACCACGATGCATGCTTTCACCGGGCTTGGCTCCTCCACGAAGGCTAGGAGGAACATAGGACGATGGTTTCCCTGGAGCTGCAGAAGACGACGCAGGAACATCATCTTCCGGTGGCTTGTCGTACGGCATTCCCTTATTGATCAAGTCCTTGTAGGGACACTTGGACGTCCAGTGATCACCTGTACCAGTGATTAGGTAGCTATATACGTAGCATATGCTTCCAGATACTACAGTGGCTATAAACCGATGCACACACGCTATATATGTAAAATACACATAATTGCTATTACTAAATAAGTAATTATTATTAGATTTATGGAATTAAGTTAAATTAAATAAATCCATCCAACTTAAACATTTTACAAACATTACCTTTTTTGCCACAGGTCCTGCAGACGATAATGGAGACGTTTGGAAGTCCACTGAATTCATTGTCGTCCTGTTTAGTGACCTGGCCGTCCGTTCTGGGACGCTCAAGAGAGATCTCGTCCGTTGAAATCACCGTTAGATTATCCGATGCATTTTGTCCCAAGGCATCTCCGAATTTCTCAGGTTACGCCGCTTCACAACCGCCGGATTCATCTTCTTTACCTGCATTCTCATAATATACATAACACGCACACAAATATATATAATTAACATACGTATACAAACTAGAAACATAGTGCATTATAAACTAGTGCAATAAGAGATAAATAGTCTAGATTGGCAATTTCTCAGCTCTTATTTCCACCATAAGCATAGCAGCAACATACCCAACAATATAAAATAACATGACCAATGTATAATAGATACAAACCCGTCAGACAAGTAAGCAGTATTCGGAAAAAATTATATATATATATATATATATATATATATATATATATATATATATATATATATATATATATATATATATATATGGGTGATTAAATAGAATGTGCCCACGGTAATAAATTTAAACAAATTAAAATTGTACATCTAGTTTAGAGAAATACCTGTTTCTTAACACGAATTGTAGTGATCACCTTAACCATTTTACCGGTCTCTTCATTCTTCCTCCATTCAATGATCGTTTTAATACCTTTCATCCGGCCCAACGATTTGTGGCGATGGAACAATCTCCTCAAGGCCATAATCATCATCCTCGGCATCGCCCCACTTGAATCCCATCGCAACTCCCAAACCCTAATGCTGCCGACTAGCCCTAACCCTAAGCAAAAGAACCCTAAATCTGATTATGCAGCGAATATTCTACGCGTTACATGGACCGTCGATATTAAATAATCCGACGCCCAAAATGATCCCCCAACTAATGTATATATTTATTGATTTTTTTTTAAGCATTGGAACTCGTCCTCCATACCTAAACTTCTATATATATTCCCCATTAAGACATAAGCAGCACCGTTTTTCTCATCCAATTTCATCACACTCTCATACGCAACTCTCGCAACCTCCACATTCTTCCACTTATGACACGCACTCAAAACCGCTATCCACGTCACCACATCCGGTTGGAAAGGCATATTCTCTAGCATCACTAAGGCATCATTGAGCAGATTAGCCCTCCCTAAGAGATCGATTAAACAGCTAAAATGATCCCTAGAGGGCTTAATCCCATACACTTCATGCATACATTTGAAGTACTTCTTCCCCTTCTCGACAAGACCTCCATGATTACACGCACTTAAAACACCGATAAACATAACTTCATCAGGTGCTAAACCCTCACTAACCATCCCCTCGAAAACCTTAAACACCTGATCATCAACATTCCCTTGTACATTATATCCATTCATTAACGCTGTCCATACCAACACACTCTTACATAGACTCGAATCGAACACATGTTTAGCAACTTCCATCTCCCACATTTCCCATAAAACTCCACTAACAGCTCGTTAGTTCCACGTCTGCAGCCCACTCCTGTGGATGTGTGCGTGAAAGAGTCGACCTCTCTCCATGTCCATGGCATTTCCACAAGCCGCTAAAGCGACTCCGAGACTCTTGAGTCCGGCACCATACCGTTTGCAGACATATAAAGAATCATTTCCATAGACATCCTGTTCTCCCCGCTGTCCACGTACCCATAACTAAAGCCGTCCATGTAACCATGTTAGGGCTCCCCATCCCGTCAAACACACCTTGTGCCATACGCACGCTACCAAGCTTCGCGTACATATCGACGAGTGCACTCTCTACGAAAACATCGGAAAAATCTCTCCTTAACACACTGGAATGAACATATTTACCACTGCTCAAGCCTAACCAACCGCACGCCGAGAGAGCTGCAAGATGAGCTCTCTCATCTGGATCTTCCATACCAACAAACAGCTCCAGAGCGACCTCGTATTGCTCGTTCCCAACGTATCCCTGCAATAAGATATTCCACGAGAACACATTCCTCGTGCTCATGCTATCAAACACACTCCTTGCACGGTCCATGTTACCACATTTTGCGTACATATCTACAAGTCCGTTTTGCACGAAACATTACAACAATGGTGCGAGACCGCTTCGGAGTGTATACCATTCCCGATCTCGAGCCATCTTTCCTTGTGTCCATCGCGAGCGGCCAATGCAGCGCAAGCAGAAACCGCTGCTAAGTACGTCCTCGGATTCCGGTCTCCCTTTCTCCCATTGAAGAGTTCGAGAGCAAGTTCGCATTCTCCGTTGTCCACGTATCCCCGTACCAGAGCATTCCAAGAAACAAGGTCTCGACGAGGTCCCATACTGTCGTAAACCGCTCTAGCCTGTGCTACATTTCCACATTTCATGTACATGTCTATAAGCGCGCCTCACAAATGCATCACAGGAACGAGATTCAACTGCTCGAGAGTGGAGAGCCTGTCCGACCCGGAGCCACTTATATCTGTCGTCTTTGGCAGCCAGTGTGCCACATGCAGACACCGCGCAACAAAGCTTCGAGAGTTCGGCGATGTGCCACCCTTCTCCATCTTCTCCATTATCTCTATAGCCAACTGGGCTTCCCCATTCTCCACGTATCCCTTGATAAGAGCATTCCAGTGTGCAACCTCGAGTTCCGAGGGAGCTATCATGTTGAACACCTTGTGTGCATCGGACATGCTCCTGCACTTTGCGTACATGTTTATTAAGCTGGTCGCGACGTACCTATCCGACACCAATCCGTTTGCAGTTACCTGAGAATGTGCTGAGATTCCCCTCCTCAAGTCCCTTGCTTCCGTACATTCCTTTACTAGAGATAGTAATCTCCCAACCTTAGACCATCTCCGTGATTCCGTACATTCCCCCTGGTGCCACCCTCCTCCTCCCCCGGGCTTATTAACTCCATGCAACCCTACAACATATAAACAGATAACTAGCATAGTAACTCCAATGTATAAACAGATAACATATATTATTAATAATGACGAGATCCGATTCCCTCAGGTCACGGGATGTACGGAAGCATCCGTTACGGAAATGCAAATGCGATCGCAGCCGTCGGATGGAACAACGGGAGGCCACGTGGACGTACTATATAAACATTGATAGAAGAATGTGGCAGCGCATTCAAGATGGAACGCATGTTTATGGCGGCCATTGCAGCCACCCTAATCCTCGGAGGAGCTCTAGCGGCGCCGCCTGTTGAGTCCGATCCAGTACTCCCCGGAGGAGCCGACGTCACGAGCTCTCCTGCAAATCCCGGCGGAGGTATCACGAGCTCCCCAGCAGCAGACAATGGGACGGTCCCCTCGCTCCCGGTTGAGTGGCAAGGCATGTCGTGCGACCTGCATTTCGCCGGAGTCACCTTCGGGGGACTCCGGCAGGCGTGCATTCCGCACCACAGGAAGCACCATCGTCACCACCACCACAGACAGAACCTGAGGTCTTACTGCTGCCCTGTTCTGGCTACTTGGCTGTACACCGCACAGGCGGAGACGGTAATGCAGGCCGGCAGCAGCTCCTGCTCAACCGGCTCCTGTTCGGGTCCCTCTTCGACTCAGGTCGAGATGCCGGTACCACCAGACGACTCTGCTGTCTGTGCCGCGAGTCTCCAGCAGGGACTCCAGTCTCAGGGCATTGATTTGCCAGTTATCAATGCTTCCTGCGATATGAGTCTTTGTTACTGCGGGATCCGGCTCAGGCAGATGGCTTCCCTCAGCTGCCCCGTGGAGTATTTCTTCAAGAACCGGACTGCCATTCTGCCGTCTCAGAAGCCCTTTCTCAAGTCCCTCCAGAGGAACTGCTCCAACTCTTCATACACTGGATGTGTCAACTGCATTACAGCTCTTGATAATGTAAGTTCCTCTCCCCTTTTCGCCATTAATCCCGCCTTTTACAGTCTATGAACTGGGCGGAGCAGAAGACGGCGGAGAAGCAACCCGTGGCTGCGGCAACGGATTGCCGACTAATGGGATTAATGTGGCTGCTCTCGACCAACCGAACACGTTATGTACCGACTGTTTCCGCCGTCCTGCGAGCTCTTGTATACAGTGACTCGTCCTCAAACGATGCAACGGAGATCTGTAGCCGAGATGAAGCCAACATGCCACTTGCAAGGGATGTTTCCGATACATCGGCTGGAAGCAGATGTTCGTTACACTGTTGGATGTTAGTTATGATCTTGCTGGGTTTTTGTATGTGGTTTATGAGAGCTTTTGCAGTGCTTGTATATATAAGTTAGTATGCTATGGTACGGAGCTTCAAGTGTGTGTGCTAACAATAGAACAGCTCATATAGCATACACTTCTGTATCCAATTATGGTAGTACCTGTCATATTTCAAACAACAGGACAAGTATGTCAATGTATAAGTATTTAATAGCAGAGATGGTGATGTTATTGATATGTATACGAGCACATGGAGGGTGATCATCATATGGACCCGTGTGTTGCGCTGCTGCTGTATTCGGACAAGAAATATATAAGTATTATATGTGTTTTTATGTCTATGTTACTAAATAAGTTATGATACTCTGGTGTGAGGAATGACTATGTTCTACTTTTTACCAACCGATGAACAGTCTGAAAAGTTTTCTGCCGTTGACACCCCAATGTCTTTAAGCTAGTTTATATAAATTATGCTTAGGAATATTTACTGCTATACTATGTAGGGGATATGATGGTGTTTGGGACGAATCATGTGGCTGTGCCTCGCATGTGTTTGCAGAGCAAATTGCAGGAATTGATCCCTAAAATGCAAGAGACACGTACTACGAGACGAACTTGTGCGTCAGAGCAGGCGAGAATATGACTTGTGCTCGTCGGTATTTGAAAATTTTCAATGGAATAAACGGACATATAGGTAAAATTGAGAAAGTAAATAAGTCTTGCGCCTGTAGCTCAGTGGATAGAGCGTCTGTTTCCGGAGCAGAAAGTCACAGGTTCGATCCCTGTCTGGCGCGTTTCAGTGTTAATCACTCTTTTGTCGCATATCTCTATCCACGTGGAACTCATGGACAACCTTCGGATTCTACCAACATCATCTGGCGCGTTAAGTTAATCCACGTGGAATTCGTACATGTTGCCACGTGAAACCACGTAACTAGCAAGTGGCTATCTATCCACGTGGAACTCATGGAAACGTTCACAACCTTCGGATTCTACGAGTTTCACGTGGATAGACCGAAAGAGTAGGATCCGACGGTTTTGACACTGCACGTGGTTTCCATGGCAACATGTACGAGTTCCACCTGGATAGATAGCCACTTGCTAGTTACGTGGTTTCACGTGGCAACATGTTGGTACATGTTGCCACGTGGAACCACACAAACGTCGGTCGTGCCCACAACCGGCGGTTGAAATATGATAATGACGATGCTTTATTCTGAACGGTTCCTTGGATATATACAAGTTTTTCTATAGCTGACCTACATTTCTCATCACTAACACTTTAGTCTCAAGCATGTCCTCCATAGCATACTTAACACCCTCTCTCTGAATACCTGAGTCCTTAATACCTCCGTAAGGCTGGCTATCCACCCTCATACTCGGTGAATCATTCAGACATACACCTCCAGCCTGTAGTAACTTCAGCTGTACATACACACACACACACACGCGCGCACACATACACACACGCACCTCAATATGTTCGAAAGCATAGAATGCCTTGTTGAGATCACTAGTGAAAACACCAGATTGGAGTCCATAGTGAGTGTTATTTGCCTCTTTCACCGCCTCCTTGAAGTCCCTGCAAAGCCAGGTTCATTAGGTATGTTCGTCCAGTCCGCACACAATATCATATACCTGTAAGAGTAGAGAAGTAGAACAGGTCCAAATATCTCTTCCTTCCTTGCATCGGCCTCAAGCGGGACGTCCTCTAGTATTGTCGGCTCCACATACGATCCATTCCTGTTCCCACCACACAGTAGTTTCCCACCCTTGCTGATAGCATCCTTGATCATCTCCTCTATACCAGCTGCAGAAGACTCCGATATCATTGGTCCGATAAATGTATCATCTTCGTGTGGGTTTCCAACCTTCAGCTTCTTAGTTGCAGCAAGTAAAGCCTCTTTCACCTAAAATAACACAGAATGAGAAACTGTCTGTCCAGAGAGAGAGAGAGAACCTGATGGTAAAGCTTATCTCTCACGTACAGCCGCTGCATGTGAATACAGGATTGACCACTTTGATAGAAACCTCCATGCACCAATCTGGCAACTGTTCCTTCCAAGTCTGGAACAAGATCCTCAACAATACAAGGTGCATTTCCACCAAGCTCCATAACCACCTGTACAACACAGACACTCTTCACACACACGCGCACGCGAGCACGCACACACGCACCTTCTTCTTTCCTGCTCGTGCCTTCATGTTCCAACCAGCCATGCCCGACCCAGTGAACGTCAACAACTTGAAACGCTCGTCAGTAGTGAAAGCATCTGCTCCTTCACGTGTTGTGGGGAGTATCGAGAATGCACCCTCTGGTAAGCTCTCACAGGTAGACAGTATCTCACCGAGTGCAAGAGCTGCGAGAGGAGTTCTACTACTTGGCTTCAGTACAAAGGGACATCCAACAGCAATAGCCGGAGCCACTTTGTGTGCTACCAAGTTCAATGGGAAGTTCCAGGGACTCACCATGGAAATAGGTCCTATGGGGAACTTCTTAACTAATCCCTGCATATATATGTGTGTATATACACATATTGATACCACACTCATATCTATATACCTGCAAACCTTTGTTGCGAGCTGATATGTCAAGAGGTATATGCTCACCATATATCCTTGTGGCTTCTTCTGAGGCAATTTCAAATGTATCAATGGATCTCTGGACTTCACCCCTGGCATCCTTGATGGGTTTTCCTGCCTCGATCGTTATAAGCCTCGCAAACTCTTCTGATCTCCTCTCTAACTCTCGAACAACCTGGAAAATACATACTTTTGTAACATCAAAACAGTCTGTCTATCTACTATATATATGCTGTATACGATATACTTACCTTTCTGAGAACTGCCTTACGCTCATAAGAAGGCAGTGCAGCCATAGCAGGAGCTGCTTTAACTGCGTGTTGGATTGCATCCTCGATGTCTTGTGGAGAAGCAAGTGGTACTTTGGTAACTGCAGTCCTCCATATGTAAGATACACATCCGTGCACGCACGCATGCACATACACACAAGTGTGTGCACTCTGTTTTCACATACCTACTTTGCCTGAGTGCTTATCTGTGACGTCGAGGGACTCTTTTGAGCTCTTTGGGCGTTGGCGACATACATGTGGAACTTCCTGGTCGCATCGAATGAATTGGCATGTGGCTGCGCCATGACGAGCTATGGGGATTGCCTGCCCTAATTTGCATTTCTCCTGATAACGATGAAAAGGACGATACGTGCCACTATTACATTTCACACTCCCCACGTGTCCATAAAACCATATTAAGCTGGAGTTTACTGATAATAAGTGTCTTAGTTGAAAAAGGGCGGAAAAGTTTTCATGTTATAATTTGTAATTAGGGCCTAAGCGCGCTCATTTGCTAGGGTTTATGGCAGGCCAGACGAACTATGCGCCACCGGCAACGCTCTCGGCCGCCGAGGTTTGTATGCATTTTTGCTCGTTATACGATTGATGTAGCTCCTTTATTTCTACAGATTGAATTCATTGCGGAGAATGAACTGATCAACATCATCCCCAACCTTAGAATGGACGCCCTACATTTGATCTCTGTAAGCTCAAAATCCCTCTTTTTCTTCTACAGTTTCTCGAAATTTGATACATTTTCCCCTTAAGAATCACTATTCTGTTCCAAAATTCCCTTTTCTTCTGTGAAATTGACCCTATTCCATACATTTTTCCATTAGTGTTCTATGTGTGCGTCTATATATATGCTTATAATTATTCATTCTTGGCACTGTGTTTGAACAGGGAGATTTTGGTCCGTTTCGTCCACAGATGGCAGCAAAGGTTCCTCTTTGGCTCGCGATTGCTATGAAGAATCGAGGAAAATGCCGCCATTCAGCCCCCAGAATGGATGAATATAGGTACATTCCAGTATTCAGTTTCCTAAATTAATTTACGGTTAGCTGAATTAACTCATAGTTCTGTGTGTGTGTGTGTGGTTGTGTGAAATTTACATTCAACTGAGAATTAACTTATATTATATAAAGCTTGTGTGTAGAGAGAGAGAGAGAGAGAGAGAGAGAGAGAGAGAGAGAGAGAGAACATACATATACCTATATCTATCTATCTATCTATATAGGTATTTTGTATATGTACGCATATTCTACACGTCAGCAACACAGTTCCTCTCTCTGTATGTCTATACACCCACACCCACACACACACACAAACCTTAATGTTGCATGTGATTAGCATTATATTCAGTTAACTAACAGAGAAGCTCACAGAATCCTAAGGTGAGCATACGTGCATCACACCCAACTTCATAATAAGTCATAAAATTTCGTGTTAAATGTAGTATTAAGTCTCTTGGCATAAGTTACGTTCATCTGATATTTAAATCATAACTTTGTACTTAGTGTGTGTGTGTGTGTGTGTGTGTGTGTGTGTGAATGTGAATGTGTTTGGGTGTCTATATTATATCTACATGCTAAGCATAATATATACTTGAATCTAATCTAGTTATAAGTTAAGATTTCTTAAAGAAACTGTGAACAACTTAAAACAACATCGCTTACTCCGTACATTTTTAGAATACGTTTGTGTGTGTGTAGAAAACCATGATGATACATGTGAATAGCATTATATTATGTTACTAACTAAAAACGTGAAACAGAGAAGCTCACAGAAGTCCTTGAAGAAGAACGTGAGCATCCAGGCGACTTCCAACCTCTACCATTTCATTACGTTGAAATCGCTAGATTATTGTTTGATCAGTAATTTTCCATTCTTTATCAAACGGATGGCTGTGTGCGTGCTTACGTTGTATATCCTAAGAAGTGGAAATTTCTTTACACAATATAAGCGTCTTGTTTGTTCTCGCAGTGCTCATGATGATATACCCGACTTCTATTTGGTATGCTCTCTCTCTCTCTCTATCTATCTATCTACACACACACACACACACACACACACATATACACATATATATACAGGTCAAGTCCTTGATGGAAGACATACGTAATGTGAGGTTTCACAAGGTGGAAGCTGGACTACAGAACCTTACAGGAAAAACATATGCTGTAAAGGTAAAACTGATACAAATTAAATGTTTATAACTATATTATACTTACATTATCTACAATATTTTCTTTTGTTTGATATATAGTAATGCATATCTATCTCTGTGTTTGCATATGATACGTATCTGGCCCGAGCTCCCTCTTAAGTGCATATATCATATAGTTGTATAAAGTCTGTGTTTGTATGGACATTACATACAAGTGCGTGCGTGCATACGTGTGGGTGTGTGGGTGTTCATTAACATCACCTTACAGCTCACGAACCTTTCTGCGATGGAAGTGAACCTTGTTCGGCCGTTTACAGTCAGAGCACTTCAGGCATTTTACAAACATGGAAGCGATAATTACGTTAGACAAAACGAGAGGCCGCATTTCCGTAGGGTAAGTGTTTTCTTTCGTATCATATATGTTATATAGTAATACTCTCTCTAAATCTTTTTACAATGTGCAGCAAAGGCAATAGTATTAATTAGATCTACAGAAGCCAGCTCTTTTGCAAGAAGGTATGCTTTATGTAATTTTCTCTGCAAGTTATGTAAACGTTACATTTATATGGTAAAGCTTTCATTGCTACATTATATATATAGAGAGAGAGAGAGAGAGAGAGAGAGAGAGAGGAGAGAGAGAGAGAGGAGAGAGAGAGAGATTAGTTATCCATGTGGCCACTGACATTCTTTTTTATAGAATATATGTAATCTTGCTTCACAAACAACATTTTAATATATATATATATAGTGTGTGTGTGTGTGTGTGTGTGTGTGTGTGTGTGTGTAAGACATAAGTAATATGGTATACCACCATCAACATTTATAATGTACATACATTGATCGCACGCAGCTTCATTTTGACTAATACACACACACACATATATATTAGAGATGAGAACTCTAGCTGTACACAGGAATATACATTGTGTGTTTGCATTACAAATCTGGCCAAGTAATATACTTAGCTTTATAAACGTCTACATCTTTACAGACTGTCTAAGATGCTTACCTTTAGCGTAAATATTATACAATGATAACATTAAGTAGATGTTTAATGTTAATTTCTTGTTTAATTAGACTCACTATTTGATTAATTTTACCTGAAACTTCATATTTTCCTTCTGCATATAGTGTTTAAACTTCATGTGGCCTTGTCCAAAATATACATATAAAAATTATAAGATCTTTTCAGGTATACGACAATTCTCAACGGCGTGATGTCCTCTTAGCTGTCATTTGTGTATATATACATTATATATACGGTATATACGATGGGGGAAAATCAATTCAATATTACATAAAAGAGACCAATCTGTACAGAGAGATCTAGAACAAAATCAAAGTCACTTATTGTGCAAGCTGAAGAAAAAAAATGTTATGTGACCCAAAAGAATGGAATGAATCAGTGCCGTCTCTATATATGATATACAAAGAGAGAAAATAAGAAACCCAAAAAGCAAACCCAAAAATGTTTCTTCAGCACATATCTGTAGAATCTCAGAGCAAGAATTGAGCTACAAGTGCAAGTAGTCCGGCGGCAAACACCGGAACCGCAAGGGCTGTACTGGATCCGTTGTCTGGTGCCGGACTCGGTTGCTGTGCTACTGTGATCTCTGCCATGGCGACGATTACTGCGACTGCAAACAGAACGAGGGCGGATCTGGACGCCATTTGAATTGGAAACCTGCACAAACTCTCTATCTAGGACTTGTATGAACAGAGCGCTTCCCTTTCCCTATAGTGATTGAATGTATTTATGGGGGTGTCATGTATGCGGCCATGGCTGGGCATGAGCTGGCATCATGCATGCATGATGGTGAATGACAGCCTGTGCCAGCATTTGGTGTGACAGGGTTCAAATCCCTGCCTTGGAAAACTTTTCTTTTCTCTTTTATTAAGAAAAGAACATATAGAAACTTATATATGTATATATACATATATATACACACACAAACACACATACATAATATTGATTAATGCTAAGGTTAAACAAACCTAAAACTTTACAACAAGCATTAAGATTCTATAAACATCTTTAAACCATATCGTTAATGTTCGGGACAGAGATCTGCATGCATGTTTATTATAAACATGTACTTTCTTAATTGTAACCCTATTTAAGCATACATACACATACTTAACATACGCGTATGCTTCATATGTACACATATGTACGATATGCATCTGAAGAGAGTGATAAGGACTTGTGGTGATTTTTTTAATAAATATTTATGAATGTTCTACATTAGATGGAATAGGAATAATATTAATTAAAGACTTTACATATTCAATGTCATATTGCATTCATTTTTCAGTATTATAGATTAATATTATATTTTATATCAGAAGAGCCGATTTTAAAAACGTAAGTTCCTTTCTTTTCTTAGTTATAAATATTATATTATTATTAATTATATATATATATATATATATATATATAATTGGTTTAAATATTCAATATTAATATTAACTCAAATTTGATGACATCAGCAGAAATATTTAATATTTTATAAAGTATGATCGACCAAATATAAAATAAAACATATGATGCCAATTTTTGTTACAAGAAATCAAACAACCACACACACACACACACACACACAAGTTTCTTACATGTGATGCAATGTATAGCTCAAACCATAAAAATGCGTAGTGATATTATATATTTTAGAATTTTTTGTCTGCAAACATAAATATATACAAAGCATTATATATAATTTAATTTATATACATATGGTGTAGACATACGTTTAGAATTATTTCTATTTACAAACATAGGTTTATACGTGCACCATTATGTATAATTTAATTTACATACATACTGTATATGACATACTTTCTTATTTACTGATACATACATTAATATTTTAATCTATTGTTGATGAACTATTTCAAATGTGTCTTAAAGATATACTAAATCATAGAATTGAAACAAGGTGTAAGACTGTTTTTATGTACATATAAAACCACACACATATGGTATATTTACATAATACATTAAATATCAAATACATCTATAGTTATTATATAATATACAAACTACAATACACACTACATAATACATATTATCAAGAGTATACATATTAACATATGGTAAAATATACTATTAATATTCTAAATTTTTATTAAAATATACTTGGGAAAGATATTTGTAAAATCAATAATCATGTCTTCATGAAATAAAATTCACCAATTTTAATATTATTAAGGTATATGAATTAGCATACTTTAAATGATTTATAATTTAATAGTTACAATCAAATAAACCCATACACAAATACATGTATGCAGTGCGTGCGTGCGTGAAGTACTACTAATATTACCACTTATATATTTGTATTAAAAATAGTTAGTCTGAAAATATTTGTTTTTTTTTTTTTAATTTTAAATATTGTAGCATATCTTTATTTAAATGGCTTAAATTTTATTTGACACTAATATGTATGTATAATATATTTTAAATTTTTTATAATATTTTTTAATTAAGTTTAAAATTAAAATAATTTTACTAAATAATTAAGCTTAGTCACCCTAATACAAATTATTATGATATTCTAATTTTTCACTTTTTTTTTTTAAATAAAGTAAATTCTATATCATTAGTTCATTATTAATATCCAAACCTCTATTTTGTGATATATATATATATATATATGAGAGACATTTGATGGCATTTTGGTGCTCACCTAAAACAGTGGTGGCACGAACTCAGATCGTGCTGGTCACGATGTAATATATATATATATATATATATATATATATATATATATATAATAAATATGTTTGTGTCTAGGTGTATATACACGTGTATATCATACAGGTGTTTACCTCATTATATATATATATATAAATACTGTATATACTTATAAATTTGCTGATCATTCATACGGTCATACAAGTATTTATGTAACTTCGTCTGGCGTGTGTACATAGGTATACTTGTAAATATACACATCCAACTTCGTATATACACATATAATGCACACCTACTAGAGAATACTATATAACAAGTAATTATGTAATAGTACATGTAATTGCATGATTATAATATTATTAATTCTTTATTAAGGTTAAGTACACGCGTATACATATGTATATATAATGGGAGTTAAAACAAAGAACAAGTCACGTAAGACCAGTTCACCCTAACTACACACACACACACAATATATATATATAATAAAATAAAATAAACCATGCAACCGTTGATAATTTGATGATCGTACGGCATCCAAAGACTAATTTTACATAAGTAAGTCTTAAAACACGCTGATCTTCCTCCACGCGCTAATAAGCAAACGCACGCGCAATCCTCCCTGTTCCTTAGGTGTGCGTATTCATCCCCATTTCATTCTTTTCCCTTCTCCTACATCGCTCGAATTCGACATAAGAGTACGATTCTAAGTATTGGGTATCTCATGAATTCAGCGGTTCTGTGATGAATCAACACTTGGGTATGATCGACATACGATTCTAAGAGAGAGATTCATGTACTGATGAGCTATGGCGAAAATTATACAAGTATTGATCATTCTCTGCCTTGGATACGTAGTATTGGGGCAAACCCAACAAGCTGTGCTTGAAGATCCATCGAATTCAACATGTCAGGGTGTGTTGATGCATTATGCAGTCGAACCGGTTCGGGCTATTCCCCCTTTCCTTGGTGTAGGAGATGCAAGACAGCCTTATAGATTTGAAGCTCTTCTTACTCTCACTAATATGGGATTTAACGAAGTCAAGAACTGGCAAGTGTATATTGGTTTCCAGAACAATGAGTGGCTCGTAGAGGTACATATACATGTGTGTGTTGTGTGTGTGGAAACTTGATAATGGACTGCAGCTAAATATAGAACTAGATGTATATAGATATGGAAAAGAATATTATGTATATGTGCACGTATGCATATGTATGTGTGTGTGTCTGTGGAAACTTGATAATGGCCTGCAGCATCTGTAGGTACTAAGATATATGTTTTCATTTTAGAACTAGAAGTATGTACAGATATACAAAATGTAAGGAGACTGTCTTCATCTATAAACTATATTATGTATATATGTACGTATGTATATGTGTGTGTGTGTGGAAACTTGATAATGGACTGCACAACCAACATAGATATACATGCCTTTATTTTAGAACTAAAAGTATGTATACAGATCTTTCTAATGTAAAGATCATATATGTGTGTGTGATGCGTACAGGCACCAAATACGGTACTCTCTGATGGACGAGCTTTGCCTGCTGTTGTGGGGAATGGCACAACCTTGTCGGGGTTTCCAGCGGCAACACTGAAGAATGCAATTGAGACTGCTGGGGACACTAACCAGACTTCAGTTAGGATTCAACTTGTTGGGACAGAGTTCGGTGTTGCTCCTCCTGGCTTCCTTTGCCTGCTAACATCTCCCTCCCTGTTCCTGGTTACACTTGTGGCACCGTGCAAAAACTTAAAAGTAAGTGTAAACTTCTCGTTACTCTTTGAACATTTGCTAATGGATGCAGAAACACACACACACACACACACATACATATATACATCTTTGTGTGTGTGTGTGTGTGTGTGTTATATTTAATTTTTTTGTTCGTGCAGGCGGCAATACACTGCAGTTGTGCTGCAATGAGAACAAGACAGCTGTCAACCTGACTGATGTGGAGCAATTTCTGCCGTTGGAGAAGGGTGATGTCACCATTACATACAGTGTTATTCAGACCTTTGAGACTAATTACTGGGCCGAAGTTGTAATCTCAAATGACAACCCCCTTGGTCGGTTTGATGGCTGGAATCTTACCTGGGACTGGAAACAAGGTGTGTGTGTGTGTTCAAATAGAGTTTATGAGAGCCGTGTGTATGTGTGTGCGTATTTATATGCATGCATTGTTAACTGGTAGTTATATGTGATGTATGTGTATTTATGTATATGCATGTGTAGGGGAGTTATATACCAAATGCAAGGAGCTCAAACACTTGATCAGGACCAAATTGAGTGCCTTAACGGACCTGCTGGACAATATTATAAAGACACCGACTTCTCCACGGTACGTGCTTGTGTGTGCTGTGTTTGTAGACAGATCTATATATCTTAAATATATTCTCTCTCTCTCTCTCTCTCTCTCTCTATCTATCTATCTATCTATTATATATATATATATACACACTGTGTGAATGTTTTTTGTATACATACTGATATATTGATACACACACACGTATGTGTGTGTGTATCACGTTATTAAAAAGAAATACACTATACAGTAACTACTATGTATTCACAGGTAGCTAGTTGTAAAGCGTCTCCTACAATGACTGATCTTCCTCTTGACAAAGCCGCTGATGACAAAGTCGGTAGAATTCCTTTCTGCTGCCGTAATGGACTTCTTCTTCCTAAGGTGCGTGTATACGCGTGTGTGCGCGTATTTACACATTCACATATTCATTATATGTGACATGTCTACAAATGCATCAATACAATGACATATTATGTATGTATATGATGTGTGAAACATCACACACGCACACACACACACACACACTAGTGTTTTGTGTGTCTACATGAATTTAACTCATTGGCTTAAACATGTGCAGGTGATGGATCCTAGCCAGTCTAAGTCAGTTTTCCGCTTGTTCGTGTTCAAAGTTCCTCCTAATCTAGGCAGAGATAGCTTATCACCACCAGCCAACTTCAAAATAGATGACAGGTAGTACATTATGTGTAGTGTACACAGTGTATGTACGTATCTATGATATATATATGTCTGTCTGTCTCTCTGTCTCTCTGTCTCTCTCTCTCTCTCTCTCTCTCTCTCTATCTATCTATCTATCTATATATCACAAACGTTCTTGTGTATTAGGCACACGTGTGGTCAACCTCGGCTAGTTGCACCAATTGAGAGGCCTGATCCCAGTAGCCCGTCTAGATTGCTCTCTTCAGTCAAGAGCTGGCAAGTCACATGTAATCTTACCGAAAACACGGGCAAATTGAAGCAGGTGAGTGCATGTGTATATATACTCATATTAGTATATGTGTGTGTACGTTATATGTATGTATTGGGAGTTTGATTTGAAAACAGGTTGCACAAGCTGATTCTGCCACTGCACCGAAGCCAACATGCTGTGTATCCTTCTCGGGCTTCTACAACTCCTCGGCTATTCCATGTCCAACATGTGCATGCGGATGGTAAAACTTAAAACTTAATATCATAAAGTTGTGTGTGGGTGTGTTGTGTGTCAGAGAGAGAGAGAGAGAGGAGGAAGGGAGGGAGGGAGGGAATGAGGGAGAGAGTACTAATATGGTTGTTATACAGTCCGAGCAACCCGAGTCCAGTGTGCAACCCGGACTCCGAGCCGCTGTTGATACCGAGTTACTCTCTATTGACTCCATTTGCCAACCGGACCGGGTAACAACCGAATGGGCTAGACTTAACCGGATGCCTGTACCCCGGACTCTTCCATGTGGAGATAACTGTGGGGTTAACATAAACTGGCACGTTGCTACGGATTTCACCGATGGCTGGAGCGCAAGAATTACGGTATGTATCTGTGCTTATAATACTGTGTGTGTGTGCATATGTGTGTTTCATATATATGATATGCTCATATTACTCAGTGACCAGTAGATACACTGTATTTTATATGCATATTGAGAATAAGTTAGTAGCATGAAGTATGCATATACGTACACAGGCAATGTATATATTGTGTGTATATATTAATGCATAAACTATGGTTATAATGTAGGTCCTCAACTGGGGAGAGGGTATTCCGGATTGGTTTGCTGCTGTCGAGTTGGACAAAGCCATGCTAGGCTTCAAGGAGGTTTTTACACTCAACGGTACAAAAGACATCCCTGGGTATTTATAATATATATATATATATATATATATTAGAGAGAGAGAGAGAGAGAGAGAGAGAGAGAGAGAGACCGACCTAACACTATGATGAATGTCAGGATGGATAAGAACAACACTTTGTACGTTCAAGGAAAGACAAACTTTTCTGACTTTCTCTTAGCAAAAGCTGGAGTTAATCCAGGGAAACAACAGGCAGTTATCGCATTCGATAAAAGAAAAACACGAGGTATTACCGTGTATTTAATGTGCGTGCGTGCGTGCGTGTGTGTACATATGTTAAAACCTTACGTTAGTATACGCTGTCATGTTAAACAATGTGTTTTTATACGTACACACTAATACATATATATGTATAATTTAACTAAGTTATTATACAGGGATTAATGTGACCGGTGGAGACGGATATCCAACAAGAGTGATTTTCAATGGTGTGGAATGTGCTCTTCCTGATATGATACCAAGAAGCGCAGCAGGGAGGAATATTCTCTCCATGTTCTTCGTGACGTTCTTGGTGAGTTTTGCCATCTTTTTCCTTTGAATTTGTAAATTTTCACACACACGAATACAAATCATTTTGGATTATTATTAGACTAATTTTGATTAATGAACGTAAACATTCTAACATTTAATTAAGTGCTTTAACTTAATTTTAACTTGGTTTACATTAACTTAGTGAGATTTATAAATGTTTTAATTTCATTCAAGTATTGGTAATACTTGTTGTAGCAAATGATCAGCGAGTATTTTGTTCATAGCTTCCGTAGGATGAAAGCTATCCCAATATACGAACTCCGACGCATTTTTACAAGTCCTATAGTTAGCTTGTTACATAATATAGAAGCTTCTAATCTCCCAAATCCGCAACAACCTCTATTCCCTTGTTTAAAACCTGCAAAAATTATATATATATATACACACACACGTACACACACATATATATCATGAATTACATAATCTATATTGAATATATGAAATTTCTAACGTTAGATATTTATAATTCGCTATATACATTATAAAATAGCAATAAATATTAATATGTATGTATAAACTTATAAATATCAGCAATACGGAGATGTATTATACTTTCTTTAATTTATTCTACAAACTAAATCACACATTTTAGATTATTATTTATTAGTTTGAAATAAACACATAATCTATTTGAAATTCTAACATATATTAAATATTGAGATACACTATATATTTTAATAAAACATATATATATTCAATTGCATATAGTCTAATTTTATATATAATTATAGTTTGTAATAAAATTCTACAAAAAAAACTACAAATATTAAAAGAGTTTATTTAAAATTAAATTATAATAGTTTATGTTATGTATAACATCAATATAGTATTGTTTAATTGATATAATATTAATATATGTATGGATATTTAAACATGCATATTTAGAAACAGCAATATATAGTAATAAACTTATGAATATTAAGAATACAAATTTCTATTTATTATAAATAACTTTAAATTATAATAGTTTATTTTTTCAAAAATCATAAATTATATATCATATAGTTATATAACTATTTGATATTATGTAATATATATATATTGTATATAATTAC
This sequence comes from Selaginella tamariscina, assembly GCA_003024785.1. Lineage (NCBI taxonomy): Eukaryota > Viridiplantae > Streptophyta > Lycopodiopsida > Selaginellales > Selaginellaceae > Selaginella > Selaginella tamariscina. The sequence goes on along the minus strand of PUQB01000530.1, from coordinate 63,478 downwards.
AACTGATATTCATTTTTAATGATATATATATTATTATAATTATTATATTTATTATTAACTATATATATATATAGATTATACCGTATTTTCCAGGATTTTGGGAAGCATCCATAGGATGGAATATGCTAATTCAAAGCCTGGAAATTTGGAGGCGATTTTACGTGAATTTTCCATTAGTAAATTGTTGAAATTTAATGCATCGTTATTTTCAGATGTTACGCACTTGTCCATATTTCCTTTTCCAAATATTGTGATTTGTGAAGGAAGGCATCCCATTGGTGGAATATTCGTATATGCTAATCTCCTGGCTCCACTTTCATATAATTTCTGTACATTAATAAATATATTATTAATTGTTAGAAACATTTATTTTTTATTTCTTATAAATTATGTGTTACTTCATATATTAATTGAATTTAAATCCATTTTAAAAAATATATATGAATCATAGTTGGCTGCATATCCGAACGTTCGCGAACGCGTTCGGAAGTTGATATAATATAAATTATAGATAAGAGTAAAAAAATAATTATACCTGAACAAACCTTTCGAAAGCATCGAGTATGAGTAGCCGATATGTGAAACTAGAATACTGCATTCTGATAAATGGATTTATATAATAATTTAAAAAATCATTATTTCCAGTACTCAGAATAAAAAGAGCACTAGATAGTATATCCGAAGCTTTATCTCCACCGACCGTTTGATTAAGCTTCTCCACATATTCATTGTACCATTCAAGCTGCCCACTTAAGATTTCACATTCTAAATAAATCATAAATATTAATTAATAATTAAATAATTAATATAAATTTCTTACTAATGCAGCTCCAGTTCCATTTAAAAATCCCGATGCTGCTGAAGCAAAGTTAATTCCTTTAGTAATATCTTTCGGTTCTCCACTCATATAAGCTTGAGCATAAGGTAATCCCAACTTCTCAGCTAAAACATGTGTGTGTGTGTGTGTGCGTGTGCGTGCGTGTGCGTGTGTTTACCTATGAAGTCAACAGCAACTGCACATTACTGTTACTGAATCTGCCGGTTGGACCAGAAGCCCAGTCGCGACCATATGGTAAAAGATTTGATCTAGCAACTGTGGTAATGTAATTTATTTCCAACATCAACTGTTGAGTCTCCAAATACGATAATTGCTGATGTTAAACCTTTGATAGTTTATACCATGTTGTTCTTGAGAAACTGCTGTTTGTAATAGAGAATGAACAATCATAAAATATATTATTGCCATAGTTTTATGTTTTATTTTTTTTCTATTAAATATTTAACTTAAGTAGTGGGACATATATGTTGGTTGGTTGTCTATATTGAGTAAGATTTTGTAAGTAGCGTGTTATGATTGAGATTTCGTAACTATTTTTTGAATATTTAAGGTTAATTAAATTAATTTTTTATGTATGTATATGTAAGTCAATTTTACTATGGAAGGTGTCGCCAATAGAAGTAATGTATCAATGTCAGCATTAATTTTTCTCCAGAAACGCAAGTAATCGATTTATAAGAAAAAACTATACTAAAGAAAACATATAGTTATTATGTTGTTATCAACTATAGTAAATTTTTTGTTAACAAATTTAATAAGGGAAAATTACATTTATACCCTGAAATTTATCATATTTACATATATATTCCTAAAAGTTTTATATTTACTTATATGCCCTTCTAAAAATTGTAAATTCACGTATATACCCTTAACAAACATTAATTCTAATTTTTTGATTTTTAAAAATAATAATATTAACTAAAAATATATTTTCAATTCATAATATATTGTTAATGAAATAATTAAGTGTTAAAATGTCAAAAATTTGTCATAGTAAAAATGAAATATTTTTTAAATAAATATATTTTTTGTGATATATATGTTTAATAGGTTAAAATAATAAAATATGAATTAATTATAAATTTATAATGATTTTTAAATATTTTTTAAATTTTAATTTTGAAATTTATGAAGTTTTAAATTGACGTTTCAGGAATATATATGTAAATATAAATTTTTTAGAGGTATATATGTAAATATTATAAAATTTCAGAGGTATAAATGTAATTTTCCCAATTAATAATAGTATATATTAGTATATTCTTATGATTAATGATTAAAATTATACCTTAATTTCTAAACATATTACTGGATATTCTAAAAGACTTTTTCATATTTAAAGTTTCGTAAGTATCTTATATAGGGATAATTACAATAACTTAGAATAGTTAAATTAAAATTATATTATAATAATTTTAGGATTAAAAAATGTCAATGGAAAAGTTAACATTGACTAAGTAAACATTACTTAAACTTAATTAGGAATTAATTTTAATACTAATTATTATAGTTTCAATAGACTATGGAGTGTTATTTTGTTGTGTTACAACTAGTTAATAACTTGACATTAGGAAAATATATTTTACATAAATTAGAGTTGAAAGAGCCGATATATATTAAAAATGTCAGATCCATTAAGCTACAAAAACCCTGCTTATATACAGGAGACCTCCTGCCACGTGGCACACATGCGACACGTGGCGCTGACACATGGGGCCAGATCACCACCCATGTGTCACTATGCATGTGTGTATATACACATGCGTATATACGTTACATTATAATATACAGTATCTTACATTATCCCCCCTCTGCGGTTGTGTAGATGGTGATGGATCTGATGGTCCTGGATCCGTGTGAGCTGGGCCATCTAAGGTATGACCAAATGTACTCAACGAGTCTCGAACGACAAACCGTTTCATTCGAACACGTGAACTATCTCAACCTCATGAGATCCCACCAACTGTACTTGATACACCTGAGGACCAACCTTTCGGAGAACTCGGTAGGGACCAAGCCACTTATGTAATAAACCAGTTGCAAGCCCAGGTGCAGTAGCTTGGGAAAACGTACCAGACTAAGTCACCGTCAGCAATCTGGTGGAATTTGATGTCGTGCATTGTAAGAAGATTGTTGCTGCATTTGAGCTCGACCAAGATGTTCAGCAGACTCTGCACGCAGAAGAGGAAACAGCATCCAAATGTCGAGCCCACATTTTGCATCCTCGGCACGTGGCAGATTCGATGATAACCCCAATTCACTAGGCAACTTAGGATCATATCCATACAATGCCTTGAATGGAGAGATACCAATCGAACTCTGAATGCCTGTTACATAAGCAAATCTCAAACATCGCAAATACCAATCCCAGTCCGTGTGATTGAAGTTCACATACTTCGAGATCATACCCTTGAAGGTCCGATTCAATCGCTCCACCAAACCATCAGTTTGTGGATGATATGGAGAGGCAAATGATGTTTTACCCCTAACCTCTCACACAACACTCGGAATACCTCTGCAATGAAAGCGGGGCCATTATCTGATAACATCCGCTCTGGACAAGAATGCTGCAAAACCACATTATCGAACAAAACAAAGCTGTTGACATGGCAGTTGCATCCGGAAGAGCACCAACCTCCACCCATCGAGTTAAATAATCAGATACGACAATGATGTACTGGTTACCTTGAGAAGAACGTGGAAAAGGTCCCATTAAATCCACTGCAATTAAGGGAAAAGGAAAAGAGGAACATTGATGGATCCTAACACCCCCATGGCCCGAGTCGTAGAGGAATTCCGAGTTTGACAAACAACTGAATATACCTGATCACATCACCACGCATGCTGGCCAATAAAAGGATCTGCGGAGCTTCTCCAACACTCGTTGGTGACCAAGATGACCTCCAACAATAGGCGAATCATGATATGCTCGAAGAAGGTGTGGAACATATGTAGAGGGCACAGCCAACGCCATCTGTCTCTGGATTTGTCCCAATAAAATACAATAAACCATCCTGAAGTCGAAACTGAGCATGATATTGTCGAAACGCGGTTCGGAAGAGGATTGCAAACGCATCCGTAATTGCCTCGTCCACGGTTCACGTTTTTGGCATCCTGCCACTGTTCCAAGGATGGTAAGTCGGCATCGAATACCTGAGGGGCTTGTATCAAACCGAATGCTGCAGCTACTGCATGAGCAGGCAAAGTGGAATCGGAAAGGGGTGCTCGAGAAAGTGCATCCGCATCCACCATTGTTCGCCCAGGCCTGTGCACCACCTTAAAGTTATATACTGGAGACGTAATGCCCATCTGGCTACACGACCCACTAAATTCTTCCGTTTTAATAAGGAAGTGACAGCAGCATGATCACACTCCAAAAGTGTTTCACTCCCATGTAAGTAGGCATGAAGTCGTTCAAAACCCCAAACAGCAGCAAGGCATTCTTTTTCAGTAGTGGAATAATTCCGCTCAGCCGGCGTGAGTACTCGACTAATGTAAGCCACCGGGTGTCGAATTGAAGAATCCACAGCATCAGTTTGCATCAATACACCACCAATACCAACATCTGAGGCATCTACTCGTAAAATGAACGGACGAGTAAAATCTGGGTATTGAAGCAATGGTGGAGTTGTCAGGAACTCTTTTAACTGGTCAAATGCCTGCTGACACCTGCGAGTCCACCTGAAAGATACCTGTGGACGAACTAACTCCCGAAGAGGGGCAGTTCGATCAGTGAGATGATCGATGAATCGACCCAAGTACTGCACCGTGCCCAAGAAACGCTGGACTTCCTGTACTGTACGGGACGAGGGAACTCTCGAACAGCTCGCAACTTCATTGGATCCACCTGTAAACCCTCTCGAGATATACGGTAACCCAAGTAAGTGGTGTCGGTCGAACCAAACACACACTTTTCAAGTTTCAACTTCAGGCCAACTTCTCGAAATCGATCAAGAACGCGCCGTACATCACGAATGTGATCCTCCCAAGAACCAGACCCATGAATGAGCACATCGTCGATAAAATCGGCAGTGATATCAGGCATATCGGAAAGAAGCTCATCCATCATGCGTTGAAAGGTGGCAGGAGCTGAAGTCAATCCAAAAGGCATGACCAAAAACTCGTAAAGACCAAATGGTGTCCGGAAGGCCGTTTTTGGAATATCCTCCTCAGCCATAGGAACCTGCCAATATCCTGATGCCAAATCCAACTTAGTAAACCATCGACTCTGACCCAAACGATCTAATAGATCGGCAGAGTTCGGAAGTGGATAGACATCTTTGATGGTAACATCGTTAAGAGGTCGGTAATCCACACAAAATCGGAGAGATCCATCAGGCTTGGGAACCAAATGAGGTTCACATGCCCATGGACTCCGTGACGGACGACACACTCGTTTACCAATCATATCAGTAACAGCTGTTCGCATGGCTGATAACTCCTTTGGTGACCTGCGTCGAACCGGGACTTTGAAAGGCTTTGCATTGCCGGTGGGTATACAGTGTCGAGTCTTCACACGTGCACCTTGGGACAGATCAAATTTGAACAAACTTGCATACTGTTTCTTAAGTTGTTCGATGCAGTGTGCTCGACACTCAGGTGACGGATCCGGCATTTGAACCTGTTGAGATGAACACCACCCCAAGACCGGAATCAAAGGAGCTGTATGCGTGATACAAACAGCAACAAGCTTCTCTGGACGTAAAGGAACAGACTGCAAAGACACAGACTCCAAGCGTAATACAGGAGGAGAGAGTGAAAAATCACATGTACCTTTCGACTGCTTTAACCAATCACATCCCAGAATGATGTCAAAGACCTGGGAAGGGACAACCCTAAGAGACCCAGAGGGAAACTTACAGTTGGCACCCATAACCAGCGTAGTCGAAGTGGTGTACTGTGATACTGCACGAGACTGCCCATTACCATATAAAATGTGCAAGACCTTATCTGCACGTCTTAAGGGTAATGAGCACCGATGCGCTAGAGAAGTTATGGAAGACATACTGGATCCTGTATCCACAAGCACTGTGACTGAAAGATCATTCACTCGTGCAGAAAATGTGAAAACTGGATGATCTGGTGGAACTTGCAAACCTTGATATGCATAGCGGAAAAAACATGGAGGTGAAGTCTCCATCGCACGGGATCCCTCCGTCGCCCGTACGATTACTGGTTTTCCGCAACAGATCCACCTGCAAGAGAGGCTTCGTCATCTGGAAGCTCATCATCAGACATAATGGCCGCCACAGGCACACCATCCGGAACATATGGTCGCCAGCCTGGATGTGGTGGACGCCAATCAGGATACACATCGCATGCCCGCCAAGTATGTCCAGGTGCCCAACAGGCCCAACAATGAACTTGATTGGGTCGACCTGCATTGTTCCGATTCCTCCTGTCACGAATCCGTGGATTTTGACCACCACGGGCAGGTACTGGAGCAGGTGCAGGACGATTTCGTGGAGGTGGTCCACGGGGTGGGCCCCGAGGTCGACCACGAAAGGCTTGTCGTGCGGGCACATATGCAGCAGCATCAACCTCCATTGGATCAGCACGCTGAACAAGAGGAGCAGGTAACCCAAGGGGAACACGGCCCTCACCAGGCACCAACTCAAAACGTTGAGCTAGTGCAAAAGCTTCCTCCAATGTGGTAGGACGAAGAGCCCGAACGAATCGAACAAGTTCGGGTCGCATAGTTGGCCATAACATACCGAGCTTAATGGGCTCAGGCATGTTAGGATATGCACGCCGAACTAAATCCCCGAACCTAATACTGAACCGCATAACAGACTCACCAGGATGTTGTCGTATCGCATGCAGTTGTTGGAAAGCATCATCTGAATCCTCAACTTTGCCAAACGTACGTTTGAGGCATTCCGTTAACCGATTACTATTGGCTTGAATCTCCGCAGCCAATCCATTATACCACTTGAGCGCAGGGCCTTCCAAACATGTAGGGAATTCTCTGAGAGCACGGGCCTCATCCCAACCATGGTAACGAACAATGACTTGGAAATGATCAAACCAGTGGTATACATCATCTCCCGGATCACCACAAAAAGATCGGGGTCGAACCCTCGGATTTGTGGCCTGTGAAGAAGATGAAGGAGTACTAGAAGCAGATCCCCCGGCATGAGGCTCAGACGGGGAAGAGGAGGACGACCCTCAACAAAGCGCTCCAACAACTTGTTTGTGCATCAATAGCAGTAGCAATAATGCTAAAGCCGTCTCCATATTCATTGTCATGAAAACAGAAAAGGAAAAGGCGGAAGAAAGGAATACCCAACTTCTCCACCAATGAAAGAGCGATATATATTAAAATGTCAGATATTAAGCTACAAAAACCCTGCTTATATACAGGAGACCTCCTGCCACGTGGCACACATGCGACACGTGGCGCTGACACATGGCGGCCAGATCACCACCCATGTGTCACTATGCATGTGTGTATATACACATGCGTATATACGTTACATTACATAATATACAGTATCTTTACAGAGTAATTTATTTAATAAATTCAATGGTACATGAGCCTATAATTATTGTGAAGAAGAATGAAACTAGAAAGAAATTGTTTGTGTCCTTTAGTTTATCTTAGATTTATAACAGATGAAATGGTAAATCAAAATTGAAAAACTACATAATAGAATTTCATAGATTATCTATTTGGTTTTTATTAGATAATTAATTCTTTTGACTTTGGAGCGTAAGACTCTTTCATTTCAATTAGATTTATTTCATATTTAAGCCCTCTTTCCACTAGCAAGGTGGAAGTTGTAAAGCCCAACCAAAATGTGCCATGTCAAATCTTTTATGAAAATATTGCCTTTCCATTAAAAATATCTTCCACCTTAGATAAATGCTCTCATTTGCCATCACATAGTGCCTGCCAATTCTTTTTATAACCAATTGCTAAGTAATAAAAACTTGCCGCATGGCTAAATATGTTGAGTAGGCAATAGCAGGCACCAAAAAACCTAATGTGATAGAAAATGGTCGAGAGTGATCCCCTGTATGTTCCTCCCTTTGGTTCTAATCTTCTTAAAGTTTCAAAAACTTCCATTCAATCCTGCTATTGTAAGGCCTCCTTTATATTACCAATGTGCATCCAATGCAATAAGCAAGAGATCCCAACAAATTTCTGAGCAATTAATCCAATCCTCAATAAATTTCTTAGCAATTTCTACCACTCTCATAGCCAAGCTCATAAGCTTTCCAGCAGTTCATTCCATTCTCCCAATCAGGCTTATAACCATTCCCTTATTCTCAAATCTGTTTTTCAGCAATTTGGGCATTTTCTCACCAAATAAAATCTCAAAAAACCCAATCCAAATGGTGGAAAAGAGAAACATACCAGAGAAAAGCTATCAAAGATAAGAAAGCTTTAGCAAAGAAGGCAAAAATAGAAGATGTAAGGATTGAAAAATAAAAAATACTAGGATGAATACACTAGTGCATTCAATTGATAGATATTAGGGCATCCATGGAAGATTTGTTTTCAAAAAGACTCCTAAGCAAGGGGTGGATCTCTAGGCTAAAGTTTTGGCCAAGCTGGTTCCTGTTTGTCCTGATTTGATAAAGATTCAGTGGCTTGTAGGAAAAAATGGCAAGCAATTTGGAAAGACTATTAGGAAGATGTGGTGTATAATCAAATCTCTGGAAATGACAGGTATGTGAAGTGTGAAAGCAAAGGTAAAGTAAAAAAAAGTGATCCTTATTTAGAGGCCATGAATTCCACAAAAGTACAAATGAAGGAGCATATGAAAAGATCTTTATTGATCATGGAAAAGCTTCAAAACACCATGGAGAGGATCTGTGAGAAACTCTAAATCTATATATGTTTTTTTATATTATTTAATTATCATCTCCTCACAAATTCTGGCTCACCAAATTCTTCACGTATTAGTTCTCCTATTAAAGTTTGAATAAAGTTTTAGCTAGGGCATTTCTTTTATTTGCATTCCTCTCTGCCTCTGTAATTTCATCTTCTTTTTTCTGATCAAAACCATCAAGCCACGCTCAATTTGATCAACCACTGTGGCAAAGCAGCATGGATTCTATGTAATCCATAAGCAACAATCCTACACACTTCTTTCACTCCTTTGGACTTCAATCTTTGAATTGTTGATGCTGCTTCCATCTCAAAAGCTTGAGCAGCTTCTAACTCATTCTGAGCTTCACCAATCCAACCTTCATCAAAACCATCTTTGTGAATGATGCAAAGATTATGAAGCAGTAAGCATGCACTAATCACACAAGGTAGATTCTTCAATGTGGTATCATTCCTTCAAAAGAATTCTAAATCTAGCTTTTAACATCCACCGCAAAATGCAAAAAAAACAAGATAAAAATACTATGCTTAATTTTGTAAATACTAGGGTATAATTTCTTAACTAAAATACTATTGTAAATACTAGGGTCTAGGAACAAGGGTTGGTTTTAAGGTTTATAACATGTATAAAATTATCTTAATGTTCATTAAAATTAATAATAAAACATTTATTTATTTTCCCATTTAAATTATATTTCTATTTCACCATGGTGTACGTAATTCAATAGTAAGTCATACTCTATAGCTAAACTATAAATAAGTAACTTTTGTTTTATGGATGGTAAATAATATTTTATTATATTATAATATAGAATATATTTCATTTTTGGATTATAAATGTTCAACAAAATATTATTCATTTTCGAATTACATAATATTTAACCTTATCCTGGCTATATGTTTCGACATGCACTACTGACACTATCATATGCCATCGTTTCTGGATTTTCTCAGCCGATCTACAATCCAAATTGTTATTGTCTCTGTTTCTTGAACCTGCTGCAACCAATTATTCTAATCTTTTGGTCAGAAAAGTCTACCTCTGTCACAAGTGCATAAATTGGTTTAGTTGCTGTCTTTGGTCCTCGCAACTGTACAACGTCATCAAGGAGCGGCCAAACCGGTGCATTACCAGGCATGCCAGCTACAAGCAACCTTCTTGGAATTCCTGTGGTTTTTATCTCCCAAGCAATTTTGACGTTTTTCCTTTTCTCATCTCGAAATGGCAAAATGCAAATCTCACGTAACATCCGACTTACAGGCTGAATGTTGTTGTGGTCGAATTTCTCCATACTGGTTGCTAGCAAGTAATTGCCACTAGCTGGATCAATCTCTGGATACCCTCCTGTGATTTCGTACCTATAATAATCAGCAACAAAAAAGACGTCTTGCTCACCATCTTCTTTGCAGTATACAAAACAGTAGCAAAATTTTGCAATCCAAGGCAACTCTCCACATACTTGCTTTGGGTTGTCAACAACACAATGGACATTCTTCCTTGTGAAAATAAATCCTCCAACCATTAGACTACTAAACTGGATGACGTTAGGCTCAACAAGTACTTCCTGCTCTGATTTGTCATAAAACAACATCAAACCTTTTGCCTCAGTTTTTGTCATTCTCCTCCTCTTTGGCTTGCCTATGAGAATACCTTTCCTTTGAAGCAAGTCTGCCCAATCTGAGTTTTCTGCCCCAGCATAGATGGCCATTGCTTTTGCCTGAGATGTCACATGGAAGTAACATGTATTGGGGTCATTGTTTGTGGCTCCACATATGCTCTTTGCAAGGAGTTCATCCCACCGCTCATCAGGATTTAATCCATCTCTATCAGTAATGACAAGTGCTTGCATTCTTTCAAAGAACAACCTAGAGAAAAAAATTAGAAGATATTTAGAACAAATAATTTAGTACCTATTATGTGTTTTGCTGAAAGTGATTTCAAGTTGTTTATTGTTGGTCTTTATGTTGTTTATGTCACCGAACATTCTTTCAAACTTGTACGTCCACAACCTGTCTGGTGGGCCTAACTCCAAAATGTCTTCACAATGATGTTTGCTCCCAATCACATGAGCAAGAACTGAAGCATTCTCATTGTATCTACTCACCCAACGCACATTCCAAGCCTCAGATAATGCCTCTAGTGCTGCAATAGACTCCTTGTTCCAGCCATGGATTCTCGTGTGATCATAAACAAGCTTTGCTAGTTCAGTCGCTATTTGAGCTATCTCAAAATCTGTGGAATGAAGCAAGTCAGCGAAAACATAATTGGAGTACCATTGCAGAAGTGTTGGTGCTCCTGGGCCTTCCAATATGCAATGCGCTTGAATGGATTCTCAGGTGGCCTGCCAACCTTCATTGTAGAAGTTCTTGAGTTTAGTACTACCTGTAACCTTTCCTTCACAATTTCTTTGGCAGCACTATTCTTCACCAAACTAAACATCTTCTCATTGGTCTCCTTGAAAACTTTCAATGCCAAAGTGTGCAATAAATCAAATGTTGTATGATGGAGCATGTCGAAACCTTGTTGCCTGCAAAGCCGCACTAGCAAGCTTCTGCCCCTCACACCCATACTATGTGCACCTTGAATATTTGATTGATTAAGACATTGCAACCTTTCGTTGACATGTGACATTGTTCGCATGCCATCGGAAAACCTGCTCTTTTCCCACACGTTGGTGAAAGTTAGATTCTTGTTGTCATTAACAACAAGACATCTACGACAAGGTACTCTACCACCTGGAGATAACAGAAAATTAGCTTATAAAAAGTAAATTATTAAATAAATAAATATTTACCAAAGGACATTTTTAGTAGCTCACATGCAGCAACCAGGTCTGCCGTGACAGCAAAAAGAATGGCTCGTTGTTGAAATTGTTGTTGCATGCCTTTTATGTCCAATGCGTATTCAACAGGATAACCCTCATAAAATAAACTCTCCAATTCTAAAATTATGTGTTCCAAAAAAATGTCGAGAGCATCAGTACCTTTCTGTAGAGCATCCTTACGAATATATAGAACCGGCATGACAAGGTCATCCACTTCCTTTAGGCATTTGGAACCTCCATTGAGCACCACCACATTTATTGCGTATATGCTATTCAACTTTGTTGTGAATGAGTTAAAACCATCTGCATGAAGCATAAGCACTATATTTCGAGGCTCCCCCTGCTCAAGTCTTTGCCTATAGCTGGTATGATTTGCACACCATGGGCACTGTATTTCATACACTTGGCATCTTCATTCCAATACTGCTGGTTGAAAACAATATCTTTGTTTGGCCAAGCTGAAATCCACTCTCCACAATGTGTACATCTTGTAGGCAACTCCCATTGCTTTCTTGGATCAAAAAAATCCTTCAACTCCTCCCACTTTCTACTATGCCAAATCTCTTTGATAATATCAACATTATTTGCTTCTTCATTTGCTATTCGATGTGGAGTCATGTCACTCCAATTTACTGTGGCCGACTTGCACCGCAATTGTAGACGCTCCTTCAAAGGCACATAGATATATTGAAAAGCCTCCTTTCGGGATTTTTGACAATGTAGACACCGCTCAACCATTTCATCTTTTGTCAAAGGGACACCTTCTACAACTTGTTGAAATCGGAATGGAGGGTTGCCATCTTCATGTAGGCACACTGCATGTCGTTCCATGCTAGGGATCCCCATGGCCTTGAATAAAAACTGTAGTCTGACTATTGTCTTTGGCATGTTCACCCCACTAATTTGTCCATCCCATTGACGCTGCCGACTTGCAATTAGTTGTGCTAGTCCAGGGCCATCCTCATCATTATTGTTGAAGAGTTTCTTCAGCAACCTATCTATGAGTGCCTGACTAACGTGGTGCTCATCCAGCATTCCCAAAATGTTGAGAGTCTTTCTCCAAATTTGATCTTCTATATTTAACTCAGTCTTTCGACAAGAAGGTACTCGCATAAGCATGCTCTCTTCATTGTTATCCACACATGCCGTTGGAGCATCCTCAACTTCATAGTTAGGTTCATTTGTAGCATCCATGAGTTCTACATGGCTCTCAACATGTGAATCCTCAACTGCAAGCTTTGAAATCAAAATGAGTTTTGCTCTTAAGAAATTTTTTTGAACGTACCTTTACTAGTAGTATTAAAATTAGCTGTTGAGAAACGTGAAATCAAAAGCTTGACATGTTTTCGATATCCAGCTCGAGTATATAATTGACCTTCATTGTTGATCAGCTTACAATTGTCACATTCACAACGCACAGTTTGAGAATTGACAACTTTTTGTTGATGGTGCTTCACAATGAGTCTACGAGCTTTGTTGTGGTATCTCTTCAATTGTCGAGATATAGATTGTCCTTGGGCACCACATTTATCACAATAGCATGTTACCAAAGCCTCTTGAGAGACCATCTCAACCTGTAAAATCAATAGAAGCCTTTAATATATTGATACTATCTATATGAGCATATGCATACCAGGATCTATTTGTAGAGTGTTTTTCTCTCTGACTTGGCAAGAGTCTCTGCTTTGAATGCGGCAAACAATAGGGTAACTTGTTGAATATAAATTTGAGGTAATTTAATGTACCTAACAAAGAACCCAAGAGCTTGAGAACACAAAGTGTGAGTTATTTGTTACTCTTGCTTGATGCACATGCCGCAATGGTGACGAATAGATGCTGGATTTTGGTCAGTTGGTATTAGCTTTAAAATGTTTGGAAATGACAATTCTATAATATATGCCTCCTAACAATCAAGTTATTTTGGTATTAGTTGTAGCAACATTGCCCCAAATCAAGCACAACCCATTGGAAAATAAAATAAAATAATCTACAATCAAGTCAACTCAGTACTAGTGAATGTGTGCAGTCAATGTTGAGTTTACTATATTTGACCATTGATTTCATTAAGACTTATTGCGTGGTGATTTTGTGTAGGTAGCGCCAACATCACAATATTTAAATAAATGTTTATCTCAATATACACAACTTTTGGGATTAAGGCCAAAGTTTCATCAAGTCTACAATGAGCTTGCACTTTTTGCCTCAATTATATAAACTTTGTGAACTTTAAACTATGCAGAAAGTTTTGAAAGACCAATTATAAAGATGATATTGAATGTTTACAAGTTTGTTGAGGAATCTTATTCTCTTAAACTTAAAACAATCCCTAATGTTTAAATTTTTTGTTAATTGTCCCTTAGCTTCTTCATATATTTTTATGTATTCCTAAATTTGAAATTGATTACAGCATAGACTATGCAATAGTTACCTTCGAGACTTCTTGTCAGGATATGATATTTCTTAAACACGTTATAAACTTTCACAATTTTTATTGACTTTCCAATAGCACAATGAAACTTGCATACATGTTCATATGTGGAGAGAGAGAGTCCATCCATGTTTGTACATGCACACTTACACACACACAGAATATATATATATTGTGTGTGTGTGTGTGTGTGTGTGTATATATATATATATATATATATATATATATATATATATATATATATATCATATGAACTTGACTAGAAAATCATATTAAATAGTTGCATGCATTATATATATGTACGTACAGATCTCTCTATGCATGTATGTCAATATCGCTTACCTTCGAACATGAAAAAGCCTTTATGTAAGATGTATTCAGAATATGAGGTCCACAACACAAACTAACAGGATATACACTATGTCATCTTTCTTTGGGCCTAAGGTGAGACTACACTAATCAAAACATTTAGATAATTGCTTATCTCTATATACACAACTTTTGGGATAAGGCCAAAGTTTCATCAAGTTTACAACAAGCTTGCAGTTCTTGCCTCAATTTTTCTGAACTTTAAACTATACATAAAGTTTTAAAGGACTAGTTATTAAGATGATGTTGAATATTTGCTTGTTCTCTTGGACTCTTAAAAAACTTATTAAGTTGAATTTTTTTTAAATTAATCATCCATTCTATAAATGCTTCCGAGTTGCCTTGACAATGAGTTCGATCTTACCATGTGTCACTTGATTAAGAAAAGGGATTGCCAGCATGGCATTGCATTTATGACATAAAGCTTGAGTGGGATGTAGGGTTAGGGTTCAAAAGAAAATGCATACAAGCGGGAAGGAATCTACACAAATCTCTTAAATTCATCATCACACGTGCCAAGTCCATTGCACTGCCGCAATAACTATGCAAGGTCTAGGGCACAACAATGCTTTTCCATAGGCGTAGTTCATAATTTAGGGAAATGCCATAGTGGCTGCAAGTCCAGTTTTCTATGCTTGAGGACACATCTTCTCTCATATGAGCAGGTCTGTTTCTGGCCATTTGATCATTTATTAGGTTTTCATCTTTTATTTGTTGTAGATCTTGGAGGGCCGCGGTGATTCAGAGTCCACTGAGTTTGAGAGGCCCAAGCGTCGAGCCATGGGTACAGTGGAGCTAGCAAAGGAATGGGAGACTGCGGATGTAATCGAATGGCTTCAATCTAGGTTTACCAGGGATTCAGCCCTCATTCAGAAGGTGTGTGAGGAAAATGGCATATATGGCTCATCCTTGTTTCAAATGACTGAGATGGATTGGAGGAGCTTGGGGTGTTCATTAGGACTAGCAAAGGGTATCATGCAACAAGTTGCAGATTTGTCAAGCAACCAGCATTTGGATTGTTTTTCCCAGCCAAATACGAGCAAAATGAGAACTGAATCTGTTCAACAAAGAAAGTGGTTGAAGACTCCATCAGGAAACCCTTCAACTTGTGGGAAGAGGAAGCAAAAACTCTATTGGTCGGCCTACAACTCCTACAGAAGGCAACCTCATGATCAGCATGAATGAGAAACGGCGTAGGACAAATAGAATACAAATTGGTGTTGTCCCTCTCCAGGAAGATTGTTGGCGCATAGAAGGAGATTACGAAGAAGGCAAATGTGCTGGAAAATGGGCTTTAAAGAATAGTGGGTATATAGATCAGTGGAATTCTCGGGTGGCTTGCGCAAGAATCATTCGTGATGAAGTGTACAAAACATTCCCGCTTTTCACAGAGCCAAATTTTGAGAAACACAAACAAAACCAGTTGTGGCATGTGAAGAAAGAGACTTTGGTGAAGAAGATAAAGTTGCGAGGAGATTTGCCACCTATTGTATTCCTATTGAGGATGGTGAAGATGTGGTTTATGAGTGTCCAGAGAAATTCATCAACAAGATGGTTGTAAATGTCTTAGCAAACCAAAGGCACAATTTGACAAAGGTGGAGCGAAGGAAGCCTGATTTACCTGTGTACAAGTTTGGTGAGTCAAGGTCATTCTTTACTCTGGTGATTTCTCTATGCCTGGCAAGCTTTTACATTTTTTTGTGCGACTTTTTGAAGCTAGATTGGAGAAGCCAAGCTATTATAAGAGCCAGTTAGATATTATTGGATTTGCAATCGTGGAAGGATTGGAAGTAGATGAGATTCCTTGTTTACGAGCACGGATAACTTCTCTATCCATTGATGGTAAAACAAGCAATGTACCTTTGATAGGTCAAAGACTCTCGACATTAGAGTTGCAGCAGATTGTCTTGTGGCCAGAGTGTTTAACAAAGTTAGCTTATGAGGATGACTTGGAACCATCAGAGTTAAATCCAAATGATTCTCAATTCAGGAGTGTGAGAAGACTGAGGAGGTGAATTTCTTGAATGTAATTTTTGTCTTCACAATGCATCCATGTTTGTGTAGGTTATTTCAAGGAGGTTACTTGATAAGCAAAACAAAGGCGCACATTCTGGAAACATGTCACAAGCTCCACAGGTGTAGTACATCTTTTTACTAGCTTATTGTCATATTTATTAATTAACTAAACATTTGCATAGGTAAACTCCCTTGAAACAAGTGATAAAGACGACATAGTGAGGCCTTTAGAGAGCACATCACAGGCTAATCATGTGCAACCACTTTGATTTATTTTTTTCTAATTTGTATGTCCATTGTGTAGGTTTTTTCCACTACAAGAACACATCATAAGCAAGACAAAGAAAGGCATGTAGAACAAATGTCACATGCTGACCAGGTGTAGTACATTCTTCTCATTATAGTATTCATTTCTTATGTATATTTCATGTAGGAATTTTTTACAAGGACTTGTGATGATACAGAAGAAGCACAAAATAGTATGCAAACTAGTACACATGTTAACAAGCAGAATGTACCCAAACCAACAAGCACACCTAATGTACAATCTAATTTGCAAGAAGACGATGAAGAGGTTGGTTGTTGAGTTCAATTCACATAAATCTAAATAATGTGTTTTGTTACTTTAGCAGACAAGATCTTCGTCAGCCAAATTGCACCGGACTAGCAAAGAGGTTGGTTGGAAGTTTTTCATGTTTGCTGACTTGTATTGACGATTTTCGCTATGTGTTATATAGGTGGACATTGCAATTATTACCCAGAAGAGGAGACAATCTAAGCAGGTATGTAGTTAGAAATTCAATACAAATGCATTGACCATATCTTACTAGTCATGTGATCAGGGAAATTCTGATATTAATCAACCCACTCCTTCCACATTAGAAAATGATAACCAACAAAATGTAAGTCTTTTTTGAAATGTTCAACATGTAATAATATAAATATGCTTTTATAGGTGCAACAGGTTGTAGTCGACATGCAAAACATGCAAGCTGTAAGTATAAGCCATTTTCTAAAACTTAATATTTGAAGATGCCTTTTAATTTCAGGCAAAGGCTCCTACCCAACCCAAAATGATTTGGAAACAAAATGAAAATGAGGTAACCATATGGCATGATTTACTTAATGTTTCATGGTTTGTGTTTTATAGGATAAGATTGACAATAATGAGCATATTCCACATGACCATAACGAAGAAGTTCCATATGTTGCAAACGGTGATGAAGTTCTACTCCTCAACAACAAGGGCGATGTCGTGGCAGTAGGAACAATTGACAATTGTGATCCAAACTCCACAGTACATCATCAACTACTTGGGACAAATGATGTTCGGGTTGCTATCCTTTCTGTTGATCCAGTTTTTGCTACTGAGAAACTTCCATATCCACCTGAGCCTGACGTGGAGGTTTTTGGCGATTTATCCGGTCAGGGGTGGATCATCAAATATCCATTGTCACGCATACAAAAGGTTGGAGTTCAACTTCTTGCTTTTGTAGAGTTTTCATTCTAAAATTTTTTGATGAAGGCTTGCAACCAACAAAAAAGCTTTGAGATGCACAAAACAAACCACTCCCCTTTAATGATGAGTAAACAAGTTGAAGACAATGTTCAGGTCCTGTTTCACTTTCTTAATTTCTTTTAATCATTTTATTTGCCTTATATAGGCCACTAGGAAACAGAGGAACCTCCAACGATCTAACATGTATAAGCAACGACTGCCTTCCATGTCTCGAGCTCAAGCTCCTCATAAACAAGTCAAAGACAACTCTCAGGTTCTTTTGTTTTTCTCTTTTTTGTCTTTTAATATTGTTATTTATTACCAGATTTCTGTAACGATTGTTGAGGACTTGCCTTCAGATTGGGAAGCAAATTTAAATTCTCGTTCTCCTTTTGAGCACAAGGTTGTTGCTGCCGTGGTTTTGAATGTTTCAGGTGCCAGGCTTGTGAAGATTAATGATGTCACTAGCGGTGCACAGAGATTACAGGAGAAAAAAAAAGGTAGCTTCAACTTTACATTGGAGCCAAAACTGATGCAAAATGAAGTTTTTAGAAGGTTTGCATTTGAATGCATTCAGCAGGGAGTAATTATTATCCCTGAAAAAGCTTGGAAGAAAGAGAAGTGGGAAATTAGAGATTTAATGTTTGCTGTTTAGTTTAATAAATGAAAGCTTAGAGTTATAAAAAAAAACCACAAAAAAGCTATGTTATAAACAACCATCACAACAACTTGTAAATACAATGTAGTAAACAAACCCAAAACAAAGAAAATAAACTATATGAAAAACAAAGGAAATTACTACTAAACAAACAACATACAAACAAGAGTAAAAATAAAAGAATATTACAAGGTATACTAACTATAATAACTACAAGGTAAGAAAACAAACCCATGTTCAACCCCTGGTATGTTAACTACTTTTTACAAAAACAAGGGCTTATTTTTTAGAATTGTTTTGTACCTTAAAAAAGACAAAAACTAGGGGTTTACATTTTCCGGTGATCCCAAATGCTCTCTCTACAACTGTTCTTGTGCTAGATTGTACAAAGTTCCAATGTTGTTGATACCTTTCTAACCCATTCTTTGAACCTTTAAAAGGACTTAGCATGTAAGACCTTGGAGGATAGGCAGCATCTCCCACCAAACAAAATTCCCTAAGGTATTCATTCATAATTCTTTTCTTGCATATGTCCTTTGAAAAAGAGACCAATCTTGAATAAAACTTGGCCATCCCAAATCATAATCCCAAATTAAGCAATTGGTAGAGACAATCAACTAAAGCAGAATTGAGTAGAAGCCTTTTCTATTGTAGTATTGTTGTGGTTCTTCAATAGGAGCTATGATAGATAAATGGCTATCATCTATAGCACCAACTACAAAAGGGATACCTCTTAATTCTTCAAACTCTTGAGCAAATGTCTTCAATCTATCTAAAGAGGGGCATTGAATTAGCAAAGAATGTAATTTCTTATCAAGAGCACTATAAAAAGAAATAATAGTCTTCTGAACTGTAGCTTCTCCCAAGCCATAGAGATCACCAATTTCCTTTAATGTAGCCCCTGTTGCTAGCCTATGCAGATCAACAGCCACCTTAGAGCTCACATCAACATCTTCTCTCATTTTTGTATCTCTCTTTTGAAGTGAAGGAGCAAGCTCACTACAGTGAAGGTCTCTCATCCTACTCTTAAACATTTTTTCACTATAGCTAGATAGAAGAGTCTGATTCAGATAACAAATAGATATGGGATAAGCCCATTTAACAAGGGAATTCTTGATTCTAGCTGCTTATTGAAGAAGCACAAAGTAATCATAGTATAACTTGAGAAGGATAGCTTCAGAATCAATTATCTTTTTGAGCAAAAGAATAAGCTTAACAGTAAGGCATGCAAGCAAGAGCTTTAGCTTTTTTCTATCCATGACTAAAACTAAGAAACATAAACCGTTGGCTTTCTGTATTCTCGTGATCCCCCTTTGCCGCAAAGTGTAAATGCTCAAATGTTTGAATTTTTAACATGCCCACATGGCTGATGATGTGGCAAAACTTCCAAGGAAAATTTTATAGTGGAAAGATGAATTTAGGTTACACGTGTTGGCAATTCAAAAATAGTATCTTCCACCCTCTAACTACCTACCGTAGTGGAAAGAGGGCCTTAATTGTAACTTGAAGAAGTACCTCACATTTTAATATAGATAGATAGATAGATAGATAGATCCTTTTTGAGATCCCATTGAGCATTATTTACACAAGTTTAATTTCACTTAATGTGGTGTTGTTAAAATGGCTAAGTTGTTAAATTTTAATTATTTTTTTATTTTACACAGAGTTAACCTTAATAACCATTTTAACTTTAATAAAATTAATAATTAAAATTGATTAACTTCATTTCAAACTTGTACTTTGGGCTACAATATGCACTTCAGAAAGTGCTTGTGCACATGGAAGGATGTTAATATATATGTTATAATATATATAGAATTATGAATTGTTTATTCTTAACTTAATATATATTGGGAAAATTTACTAAAATACTCTTGAACTTTCATGTAATTACAAAAATACCCCTATAGTTTCAAAATTTACAAAAATGTCCCTAGGGCAAATTAGGGTATACAATTAGTAAAAGTTATTTACAAAAATGCCCTTGATGTTTAATGGAAATTACAAATTTATTCTTTCTTAATTTTCTTATAAAACACACAAAAACACAATCACAACCACTCTTATCAGATAACATTTTTACATGTCCTTCGATTGTGTCCAACATTATAGCATTGTAAGTAACAAATCTTCTTCTTTTCTTTTTCCTCTGTTAACAAGCGAACAGGTAAAAATGTTGACACTTAGGACAAATCCAAACCTTATAGTGTCTATGTTTAGTGGCGCACCTTGCACATCTGGCTATATAAGCTGGTACTAGCCTCCAAATGGCCCACATTTTAAAATCCACATCTACCTTTCGGACATGTGAAACAGATTGAAAGCACATGAAGAACTCACATTATTGTTATTTGATGGCATTGTTTCTGGAGTGGTAGGATATTTCATTATAAAAACATGGACTGGGATGCATTGGTGGTGAGGTTTCATTCCTAGTATTAGTGGTAAAGGTTGGCATTTCACTTTTAAACACTGGAGTGGCACATGTGGAGTGGTTGAGCATGAAAATTGCCTTTGCATTCGTGATACTGTCTTTAAATTGAATTTCAGCCTTTAGGAACCATTGTTTGTTCATGTTTTTTTCTATGCATATGATTTCATATGTTTTTTTCATGGTGCATAAATTATGGTAGATCCAAGGGCTCAAAAAGCTCTTAGACACCTTCATGTTCTCTCTATAATACATATATATAATTTGTATATACACATATGAGAAAAGTGTATATATGTGTACACACAAAGCTTCTCAACACTCGCAAATTCCTATCAAAATACAGAACATGTATTTTGATAAGAATTTGCAAGACCTAATGAATACAAGTTATCTTGGATTTTGGATTATTGAATATTCTTAATATATTCCATATGTGTGTACATGATAATAATATATTATGTAGTTATTTGATTTATAATCTCTCATCACTTATGCATTTCTTGTTGAGGACTGAGTCTCTCTCTTTCCACATATACGTGTACATAACTATATGTATATAGAGTGAAAGAGATGGAATGAGTTTAGAGTTGTATATATATATATATATATATATATATATTATATATATATATATATATATATATATGTATAGGTATTATTTACTTATTTATATATAAGTTGGCTTATTTACACGAGGCTTTGAAATCAAAAGTAGTACAAACATCAAAGTAACATATTGTTAAATGCATACTGAAATGTCAAAATTTCATATTAGATTTCAACTTTTTCAAAACCATTGATGTACTTTAAAGACAACGTCATAAAAGTTTGGGATAAGTAGAGTTCATGGGTTTGGAGCATTTTGTGATGACAAACATTCAAGGCATTACATTTATGATTTTTGGCTACACAATCCATTTAAATTTGGAACACGCAAAACCAACCAAGTCTAACTCGAAAATGACTAAGTACTTGTAGACCTCAGGTTCAAATCCAATCATGAGCTAGAGCGGGTAAAATACTAAAGTTCTCACCTAAAAGTTTATAGTTTAGGACTTTATGGTTTCTGCAAGTTTAGTTTTTGGGCATCAATGGAGCTCTCAAGTTTGCATCAATTGGGGTGGATTTCCATACCCTGGCCAAAGAGGAGCTCACATATGGTGCTAGCCTAGTGGGGATGACATCAACTAGGTTTTTGTAGGCTTGAAGTGGGGAACAATGATAACCATTGTACACTTTCTGGAGTCTTATTTGAAACCTCCCACACCTTCCTCAAACTCAATTGCAATGGTAGCCACAATTCAAGCGAGGAAGAAAACTCAGAATCACCAACCAAATGAGAGTGAGAACTTGAATAGTTGAAGTTTCAATAGTGAAAAACAAGTAAGTCGGGTGGTGACTAGGCAACATAGCATCTCTTCTAAAATTTAGGACCTAGTAATCCAAAGACCACCTTCCAAAAGAGAAAAGTGGTGACAACCAAGGAGATCCATAGTCAAGTAAAGGCCGAGTTCCCAAATTTTTTGGTTGCAAAGTTTAAGGGTCCCCTTCCTAAGAGAATCAACTATATGGATTGAATGCTCCCAAAAAACTTAGATGTTAACTTGCTCCAAAATTGCTCTTAGGTAATCGATTGTGCAAGCTATTAAACTTCCTATCTCTTCTCAATTAACAATTTGGAACGGAATTATGTTCGGGACACAACGCTTCAAATTGCTGGCATGGACAAAAGTTGAAGGTCATTGTTTATGGAAAAAGTAAATTAAGATCGTGAACGAGACTAATCTCGATAAACAAAATTAAAAGTGTAAAGAGATTATTCTCATAGACATGTTTAATGAAAATACTTTGTTCAAATAATTACGTTTAAGGAAATACATAATGAGAATGTTCTCATTAATAAGTCAATTAGAGTTTTACAATTTTAAATTTAAGGGTAATGAGACTATTTTCATTTCAGATGCATGTACATATCTACAATATTTTGTTCTTTTATTAAATAGAATATTCAAGAGAATATTCTTTATGTGCATTGAATTATATGATGAGTTTCGTTCTATGCACATAAAACATAAGAAATGTTCAATTCTATATCCAATAGAATATTCAAAGAGAATACTCTTTAAGGGAATGAAACATAAGAAAAGTCTCATTTTAAATAATAGTATGTTGAATGCAAAAATGAATGTTCAATTTTATTAAATATAAGTGATGTGTGTTACCAATAATAATAATTTGCTTTTGTGTAAAATGTTATTGAAGAACAAGGGACTGAACCAAAAACCTAACTACGATGTTCATCATTCCTTATATATAATTTTTTTGTTACTTATCAATATCCATGTTTGTTTAAAGTTCAAATACAATCATTATCCATTCACCAACACCCTAAATTGTGTAAGCTTGTCAATCTTATAACTCAATAAACTAGATTTTCATAGCTCATCAATCTGCTAACAATTTACTATCATATCAATACTTTCAAGATCAAACAAGATTTTTTTTAATAAAATCAAGGAAAAATACAAAGAAATCCTAATGAGGACCATATATATGAGCAAAGGAGCAGTATAAAAATCCTATAATGCTTCAAACCTCACAAGGTTATGAAAGTATGTTGTGCTAGATTTGTTTTTCAGGAGGATATTATACACAATATCTCCATCATCAACATTCTCTAGGACAATAAGGAAATTGAAAAAACATAGACTTCTTAAGGACAGTTGGAAAAGGTTGCTCCACACTTTCTATAAATTTATGTAAAATGAAAGAGGAAACCCACAAGTGGTGCTATTGTCCCCCTTGGGATTTTGGTTGCTTTAAAAGCTCTAGTGGAGGATGAGGGTGATGTTGTCAAAGTTTTAACCCGAAGGGCTAACACGTAGCAACATGTGGTTGCCTAGTGGTCATCCGGTAGTCTTCCAAGATGACCCCAAGAGTCTAACTCAAATGCCTAGTTAAACAAAAGACTTAGAGTCCTACCCTAACTCCCCTAGAATGACCAACCCCCAACCCTAGAGGATATCTTGTGTAGACTTTAGGATTCTATCCCAGTAGACCTAGACAAGCTCATGCCCTAACCTCATTAAGGAGATGTGCCTTACACATACCCCCGTGACAAAGCTAAGCATTGTCACTTACCCCTTGAGAAATCACCCTCATCTGGGCATACAACCCTTTTAGGGCGACAAGGGGTACCTTGAACCATGACTAACCCTTGAGGGTTTGAGTGGCCAAGTTATACCCTAGACTTACGACTAGTACTTAGTGAGGACACGAGTGTGCGCCATAGGCGAACCCGAGTGTTCTGCTGAGTAAACCCCCAAGGCTAGGTTTGGATAACCCTAAATACATGACCTTACGAATACCTCATGAAAGGGCTTTTGCTAATGAGTTTAGGTTGTTTAACCCTTAGATTCTAAGGAGAACACCCCTTACCTAGTTACAAGACCTAACCTCTCTTAAGCTTATGCTTAAGGCTTAGCTCCCTAGTGAGAGCATAAGTATCCAACCCCTTAGCAACAAACCCATGACACAACCCAAAGGGCGTGCCTTAGGCATTGTACTATGTGTCATCTTGCTTAATGTCACATGAAGATGTGACATTGTTTCCTAGATATGGGCTATCATGCCATAGCCCCTTAGATTCAAGAATTGCATTAGGTGCCACAAACGTGGTTCTCAATGCAAACTCTAGAACCCCTTTGTTATCCCGGTAAGGAAACCCTATTAACTAAGAACCTACGACCACAGTTTAGACAAGGACACAAACGTACCCTACTTAGTGAGTGTTGCTCTTAGCTTGACGTGGAGGAGGAGGTTGAAAACAAGCCTCAACCTCTGACTCTTGAAACGTGCATTCCGACAAGACTTCCCATGCATAGATTCGCCAGGGTTAAGGGTAAACTACCCCAAAGGTGGACCTACCCTTGTTATCTGAAAATTAGGGCGACACAACCTTAATGACACAAGTTAAAGCTTGCACAGAAGAGCAACAAACTCAATCATGAACCCAGAAGCTCTTCTTACATGTACTACTTAATATATGTGACAGAGGCGCTCCCCGCCCTCCCCCGTTTTCCTATTTACATAAGTGGGTTGGCATGGAATCTCATTCCCAAAGGGAATATACTTGGTGAGTTAATTAATGACCCATTGACCCTAAACCCTAACCTGAGGGGTTCAGGGCATGGGGTTAAGGCCATAGTTACGAACACAAACACGGAACACGAACACGAGCCTCAGATTTCAGGAACCTGACCATGGAACATGATCACGGCTCACGATGGCTCACGAATATTCTAGTGAATATTTAGGAATATGCTATTTTTAAATTATATTATTCTAGGATTCTAAACTATTTTTAAATTATATGCTTGTTCACCATTCTGCAATATTTGCATGACCATAATTTGTGGCCATGCCCCATGCTCTCAAGAACACTTACCTCATCCCACCATTGAGAAGAAGGATGCTTTCGCAGTATGCTGGATTGTTGTGCCATGTTTGTTGTGCCTTGGATTACTGCTGCCATGCCTTAGATTGTGTGTGCATCCTAGATTGATGTGTGACGCGTGCACCCTAGAAAGAATACTTCACGAGTATATTCGGCTGAGAATATTTTGAACAGTGTTTCATGTTACAAACACAGGCTGTGATCTCGGCGACCACAGCTGGGATCACGGCCCGTGTTCATAACATGAAACACTGTTCATGAACACAGCCGTGAGAACACAACCCATGGCCGTGTTCGTGAAACACGGTGAACACGGTCGGGATCTTGGCCGTGTTCGTAACTACGGTTAAGGCAACCTTAATGTTAGGTCAACCCTAGGGGTGTTTCTACCCATATCCGACATGCCGAACTCACCAGAACCACCCAAAAACCTAATTGGGACACGAAAAACTAGAGTAAAAGTTTTTTAAAAGGTAAGTTCCTGCAAATACCTAATGACACTCGGCCGGATCATCACTAGATACCTAAGTGCACTAAGAGGGCATGTTTCCTATTACATATAGAGCTTGTCAACATAGTTTGATAGAAACAACAATTAACATCCAAAGTAAAAAGGAGTCATAGTAAAAACTATGACATATGTGGAAGAAAAAGAAGAAAATGTTAATGACGACACAAATAAGGGGCAAGTAGAAGAATATCAATTTGAACAACAAATGATAACATCTTCATCAACAAACACCAAATCATAAGAAAGGAAAAGGTGACCTATAGTTATCTTAATTTGTAAATTTAAATCTTATAATTTAATTTTAATGTATATGGACATTTGAATAAAAAAACAAGCACTTCTTCATTTTATCCAATTGCGAGTACAAAATTGCCAATTCCTAATTATCATATGCCTGACCAATGGGAGTCTCTAGGGTATTCAAAACATCTTTTTCATAAGGATGTTCACAACCAAGTGCAATTCGAAATTAGTGAACATGGAGTAGCTAGCAACACTCATGGGGAGGGTGTAGGCCAAGGATGGCATGTGGAACTTGGCAAAGGGCCCATGGATGAACCACTTAGGAAGAACTCTTAATAGAATGTAAGGTCTCCCAAAACAATCTTCTTGATGAGGTGTTGGTCTATCATGAAAAGTGGGGACTAGAACGTAAAAGACACGTGCCATGAGATCTTCATGTTGACCCTTAGTAGACGGCTCATTTTGATGTGCAGTGGAATAAACAACTTCTTTTAAACTCTCATGTCGTAAAAAATTTGTGTGGGTATTTGAATTTCAACTCAGTTACATAATGTAAAAAAAATGATCTCAATAATCAAGCAATGTTACCCCTCCTTCAACTCAATTTTTTACCGCAATAGAAACATCATTATTAACCAAGATTAATGCATTAATTTTAGAAATAAAGACATAAAAAAGGAGTTGTTCATTAAGTCTAAAAGACTTTTCAATTCACACCTAAAATGGAAGTCCCAAATGAAGAATCACCAACTGATTCTTATAGATGATAATTTTGTTAAAAATATTCTCAAACTAAAAAATTATTAGATTGCACCCAATTTCATACAACCGTTTCAAATTTAAATATGGGAACGATAACAACGATTAATAAGTTGCTAACTTACTTGATGTAGATAAAAAATAGGCCTTTTCAACCATATAAACCTAACCATTTAAGATCCCATTTACAAAATGTGACCAAAGTTGTTCAACCCACCATTAGAACTCAAAATGCTAAATGACAAATTTAAAGAACACAAAAGACCAATAAACTACTCATGCGATTTAAAGAAATTAAAACAAATTCCACAAAGAGTATTTATTTGAGCCAAAAAAGAGTACATCATCATCACTACACATAGGTTGGAATTTTATAAAGGGAAAATTCCTTGTTAAATAAGAGATAAAATATATACATGGCTACTAAGAAATAAATATTATTCAATAAGTTAATGTAATTAGAGTTTTACATACAAATTGCAAGTATATTCCAATAGTTTACATTATTTATATATTTCTTATATAATTAAAAATAAATATTTTTAATTTAAATAAATTAATTAAATAATTAATTAAATATCAAAATTAAAATAAATCTCAAATTACTTAATTAGTGATTTAATGCAATTGTCATTATTAACCTAATGAGTTTATTCTTAAACTCATGCCTACCCTAGATACTTCTATAAAAATTGGTAAATTAGGCTTTGGTGTATTAATGACATGGTTATCCTTAATTTGATGAGTTTATTAATTCAATTGTTAAATTTATAAATATGTAACTCAATTAACATGACCTTTAATTTAATTTTGTATTTTTAATCTAATAAGTTTATTCCTAATCTAGTTTTTAATTCACATTAACCTCATGAATTTAGAATAACATTCAAATTGAGTTTAAGATAATTATGAAATTAAATATGGTTCTTCATGTGGTGTTGATGGCTCAACTTTAGATTTTAAAATGATTATTAAAGAGGCTTCTATTAATAAGGGTGTTAATGATATATTAGCTAGGATAGAATTAAATAGTTAATAAAGGGTGTCAATGATTTACGTTTAAAATTTAGGACAACGCTTAGATGAAATTTAAGATGACCATTGTATGACTTATTATTATAAGAATATCTAATTATATATCTTATTTATATTTATAAGTAAGAGAAAAGTAAAATCATTAGATACATACATTGTTTATAAATATAAAAAATAATTAATAATTAAATAAATAAAAATATTAATTTATAAGCTAATTATAAATACTAAAAAACTTGTGAAAACTACATACATACATAAATATGTGTTGTGTTTCTAAATTTACATGTAGGGAATTTAGATTTTAAATAAGTTGAAATACATAATAACACAAACATAGCTAGATAACCGGAGGTGTATATATATCTAATATTAAGTTTAAATTTAATTATAAATACTTAAAAAGGTTTTGTTTTTAGTTTACAATTAAACTGTTGATTAATTTTCTTAGACGTTTGGAGCTGAAAATCCTTCATATACAATGTATAGAATGTATATGTATATTAATTCTAAATAGGTGTAATTAAAGTGCAGTTGCAAAACCCTACTGATGCAGCGCAAGCCCCATTGATAGAAGGTACATTACGTGTATGTGTTGTGTATTTATATGTACATCTCTCTCTCTATATAAAAGCACATGTTTTAGTTATATATACATAGTTGTATATTAGATTGGTGTGCGACATGTATAACTTCACTGATATATATTTTATGTATAGTCTGAGAGAGATTGTCTCTCTCCATATATTTTACACACACGCATTGGTCTCACCTGATACATTATGTATATAAGGTGGAGGTAGGCCATGGCACTATAAAGGTCCATTTCATGCATTTTCTGCAATATGTAGTTAGTTTTTCACAATTCAGCCCCCTTCTTTAATTATAATTAAGTAAGTTAATTATTTAATAATTTTATATGCATTTAAAAGATATAAATTAAAAAAACCTTTAGAGTTAATGCACTTCATCTATATACATGATTTAGCATACATAAGTTTCTTTAAATAATTTTTTTTCCCTAACTTTTAGTATTTACTAAATATTCAAAGTTTTAATTAATTATCACTAAACAAAGGGGGCTACATTGTGAAATCGTTCCCAATATTTCTCATAATGTATATACAAATGATATGGTCAAAAAGATTATGCATGTTAAAAATTAGTGTCAGGTATATATAATTACAATTTACATATACATCGATTAAGTTTCCAACTTGATATTATTAACTTGCAATACTAATGAAATATATTAAGAATTTTCTATATTGATATTCACCAGCTTTTAAATAGTAATATCAATTTATTGTACTTTTAAATTATGAATTTAAAACAGTTAAATTCAGCTTCAAATATTTCGTTTTCTCAATATATCTCGGAATATCCCCATTCAGATCCAATTTTCATGTTTGATTGTTTACGAGAAAGGTCTTAAATTAAGACAGGTCTTTCTCTCTCCACACACACACACGCACGCACACACGCACGCACATTTTTGGCTTTAATCTTCCCGGCTTTTCTACTGGTCTTTGGCACGATTTTCTTTCTCAACAACTGTTCCTTCATTCTTTTTCTTATTTTCTTCCTCTTAATTATCAATATA
This sequence comes from Selaginella tamariscina, assembly GCA_003024785.1. NCBI lineage: Eukaryota > Viridiplantae > Streptophyta > Lycopodiopsida > Selaginellales > Selaginellaceae > Selaginella > Selaginella tamariscina. Next base: position 33,968 of record PUQB01000530.1, on the reverse strand, counting down.
AGTGGATACATGTATGTTTTAAGTATACATACATTTTAGTATATATCCTATATTATATTTAACTAAACTATATATATATATATATTAGGTTAGTGGACTATCTGTTATATTTATTATCAATATGTGTGTGTATACACACATCTAGTGACTGAATAACTTGTTTAGCCGAGAGGAACGGAGATGGAGTCAATGCAAAACGTGGCTGCATAATAATTTAATAACCATATTCGAATTTAGGACAAAGAAAATAACTAACAAACTATATATATTATGTACACAAACATAATGCATATACATATGATTTATTTGTTTATATATTTTATTTCTTATAAATAGTATTTTAAAATTTCAATATATAAGTTCATTTAATCATATTATATTCATTCTAAATTACATTGAAACATAAACCGTGCCAAGTTATTTAAATTAATAAAAACACAAGCACCTATGCATTTAAAACATATATTCTCTATGTCTGTGTATTTATACATACTAATCCGCGCGCTCACACACACATATCAATGAGTATGGATTCCTTATCAATTTTTTGAATCACATTACATTATATATTATACTAAGTAAACTACGGCATGCCAATTAACTTTAAAAATATAAAGTAGCTACTTAAATATTTAAAAGTTTTTTTATAATTACTTCAATTTAAAAACATGTAACCCTAGGAATTGTAAACCAAGTGGTTTATTAAGTTTAATTTAATGATTTAAGTTAACTTGCTCATCTCTTGTTATGTTAGTTGTAACTTTATATTATATACATTCTACATTTTAAAAATCGACTAATACGAAGTTAATAAATATAGATATAAATAATAAATATATAATATAATTAAGCATTTGTTACTTAGACGTTTCTATTCGTCAACATAACACCACGCCTATATGTGTATATGTTGCTAAGTTGATTGAGCAATAAAAACAGTGCTTTCATATGGTTTATTGGATATTTAGCTATCATATTTCTATATGTTGCTAAGTTGATGAGCAATAAAAACAGTGCTTTCATATGGTTTATTGAATATTTAGCTATCAGAAATATGTATAATCATAATACTTTTGCTCAATTAAAAAAGTAACTATGTTCACATATTTAAAATTTGCTCAATTAATAAAATTATTATCCGACCTGCCGGAATCGAACCAGCGACCTAAGGATATCCGTACACACTACTACAGTCCTCCGCTCTACCAACTGAGCTAAGGTCGGATTCGTAAAACTTTTCACAATATACGCATATATTCGGTATTATTTTATTTTAGCACTTTTCAGGTGTGAACGCGGAGTGGAATATATCATTCTCTAAGTGTATTATATTCCAGATCTGGAGCCCACGTTTTGCATCTTTAGGTTGACTCTATGTGTATGTACTATTCATATGCACATAATGTGTGTGACCTTCGTAAGGTGGCTATAATGAGTAGTTTTAATCATTCCTTATAAGAACCAACAACCTTCCTATGTACAGTGTTTCCAATTGGGCTTATATACCTTAAGAAAGGGCACTGCAGTTAAGAAGGATAGAGATACTGTACCATAGTCATGGTAAGTATGTGGGTGTGTGATGAAGGTCATTATTTATGGAAAAAGTAAATTAAGATTGTGAACGAGACTAATCTTGCTAAACAAAAATTGAAAGTGTAAAGAGATTATTCTCACATACATGTCTAATGAAAATACTTTGGTTCAAATAATTATGTTTAAGAAAATAACATAATGATAATGTTCTCATTAATAAGTCAATTAGAGTTTTATAATTTAAATTTAAGGGTGTTTTTTCATATGCATGTACATATTTAAAAATATTTTATCCTTTTATTAAATAAAATATCCAAGGAATATTCTTTATGTGAATCGAATCGTACGGTAAGTTTTGTTCTATGCACATAACAAGGAATATTCTTTATGTGAATCGAATCATACGATGAGTTTTGTTCTATGCACATAAACATAAGAATATTCAATTCTATATCCAATAGAATATTTAAAAAGAATATTCTTTAAGGGAAGTGAAAACACAAGAAAAGTCTCGTTTTAAATAATAATATGTTGGAATGTTTAATTTTATTAAAATAAGTGATGTGTTGTTGCCAATAATAATAGTTTCCTTTTATGTAAGATGTTATTGAAGAATAAGGGATTGAACCAAAACCTAGCTATGATGTTTGTCATTCCTTATATATAATTTTGTTGCGCTTATTAATATCCATGTTTGTTTCACCAACACCCTAGATTGTGTAAAGCTTGTCAATCTTATAACTCAATAAACTAGATTTTCATAACTCATCAATCCGCTAGCAATTTACTATCATATGAATACTTTCAAGATCAAACCAAATTTTCCTAATGAAATCAAGGAAAAATACGAAGAAATCCTAATGGGGACCATATTATGAGCAAAGGAGCAGTATCAAAAATCCTATAACGCTTCAAACCTTGCAAAGTGATGAAAGTATGTTGTGCTAAATTCATTTTTCCAGGAGGATATTATACACTATCTCCAACATCAACATTCTCCAGGACAATAAGGAAATTGAAGAAAACATAGACTTCTTAAGGACAATTGGAAAAAGGTTGCTCCACTCTTTTTATAAACCCATGAGTAGTGCTATTGTCCCCTTAGGATTTCAGTTGCTTTAGAAGTTTTAGTGGAGGATGAGGGTGATGTTGTCAAAGTTTTAACCCAAAGGACCAACACGTGGCAACATGTGGCCATCCGATGTCATTAACCTATGTGAGCAACGTTAAGTCTTCTAAGATGATCCCAAGAGTCTGACTTACATGCTTAGTTAAATAGAATTTGGAGTCCTATCCTAAATCCCTTAGAATGACCACCCATTGAACCCTACAGGATATCCCAATAGACCTAAATAGGCTCATGCCTTAACCTCATCAAGGAGATGGTGCCTTACACATACCCCGTAACAATCGTCACTTACCCCTTAAGGAATCACCCTCATACGAGCGTACAACCCCTTTTAGGGCAACAAGGGGTACCCTAAACCATGATTAACACTTGAGGGTTTGAATGGCCAGTTATACCCTAGACTTAGAGCTAGTAGGTGGTGAGAACACAAGTGTGCACCATAGCGAACTTGAGTGTTCTGCTAAGCAAACTCCCAAGGCTAAATTTTGGATAACTTTAAGTACATGACCTTTCAAATGCATCATGAAAGGGCTTTTGCTAATGAGCTAGGTTGTTCAACTCTTATATCCTAAGGAGAACACCCCTAGCCAGGTGTGCCAAAGCACACTTAGTTACGAGACCTAACCTCCTTTGAGCTTATGTTCAAGGTTTAGCTCCCTAATGCAAACATAATTTATTAAAGTATCTAACCCTTTAGTAACAAACCCATGACACAACCCAAAGGGCATGCCTTAGGCATTGTACTATGTGCCATCTAGCCTAATGTCACATGAAGATGTGACATTGTTTCCCAGATATGGGCTATCATGCCATAGCCCCTTGGATTCAAGAGTTGCACTAGGTGTCACACAAATGTGGTTCTCAATGCCAACTTTAGAACTCTTTTTGTTATCCCTTAGGAACTTAGTAAAGAAACCCTATCAACTAAGAACCCACAACCACAGAACACGAACGTACCCTGCTTAGCTATGAGTGTTGCTCTAGCTTGACGTGCAAGAGGAGGTTAAAGACAAGCCTTGGGACCTACTCGAAAATTAGGGCGGCATAATAGAGGGTTGTACCTTAACGACACAAGCTAAGGCTTGCATAGAAGAATAACAAACTCAGTCATGAACCCAAGAGCTCTCCTACATGTACTACTTAATGTATGTGAAAGAGGTGCCCCCTACCCCCGTTTTCCTATTTATATAAGTGGGCTGGCACAGAATCTCATTCCCGAAAAGAATATACTTGATGAGTTAATTAATGACCCATTAACCCCTAAACCCTAAACTAAGGTGAGATTAGGGCAACCCTAAGGTTAGGTCAACCCTAGGGGTGTTTCTACCCATATCCGACATGTCAAATACATTAGAACCACCCAAAAACCTAACTAAGACACGAAAAACTAAGGTAAGAGTTTTTTTAAAAAGTAAGTTTTAGCTTTGCTTAGAGTTTTTTGCAAATACCTAATGACACCTAGCCAGACCATAACTAAATACTCAAGTGCACTAAGCAGACATATTTCCTAATACATCTAGAACTTGTCAACATAGTTTAATAGAAACAATAATCAATAAAAAAGAGTCATAATAAAAACTATAACATATGTAGAAGAAAAAAAGAAAATGTTAATGATGACACAAATAAGGAGCAAGCAGAAGAATATCAATCTGAACAACAAATGATAACATCTTCATTAACAAAAGGCACACCATGTTATAAGAAAGGAAAAGGTGACCTATAGCTATCTTAATTTATAAATTTAAAATCTTCTATTTTAATTTTGGTGTAATAGACATTTGAACAGAAGACAAACACTTCTTCAATTTATCAACTGCAAGCACAGAACTGCCAATTCCTAATTATCATATCCTTGACCAATGGGAGTCTCTAGGGTATTCAAAACATCTTTTTCATAAAGATGTTCACAACCAAGTGCAATTCGAAATTAGTGAAACATGGAGTAGCTAACGATGGTGTAGGCTAAGGATGACATGTAGAACTTGGCAAAGGGCCTATGGATGAACCACTCAGGAAGAACTCTTAATAGAATGTAAGGTCTCCCAAAACAATCTTCTTGATGGGGTGTTGGTCTATCATGAAAAGTGGGGACTAAAACGTAAAGACACGTGCCATGAGATCTTCATGTTGACCTTTAGTACAGCTCATTTTGATGTGCACTGGAATAAACAACTTCTTTAAAAACTCTCATGTCGTAAAATTTTTTGTGGGTATTTAAACTTCAGCTTAGCTACATAATGTAGAGAAAATGGTCTTGGCAATCAAACAATGTTACCACTCCTTCAAACTTAATTTTTTACTGTAGTGGGAACATCATTATTGATCAAGATTAATGCATTAATTTTGGAAAGAAGACACAAAAAGGGAGTTGTTCATTAAGTCTAAAAGACTTCTCAATTCACACCCAAAATGGAAGTCCCAAATGAAGAATCACCGACTGATTCTTATGGATGACAATCCTGTTAAAAATGTTCTTTACTCAAAAATTATTAAATTGCACCCAATCTCATATAACCCTTTAAGTTGAAATATGGGAAGGATAACAAAGTGATTAATAAGTTACTAACTTGATACAAATAAAAATAGGCATTTTCAACCATATAACCTAACCATTTAAGATCCCATTTACAAAATGTGACCAAAGTTATTCAACTCACCATTAGAACTCAAATAATAAAAGATATAAACTTAAAAAACAAACTTAAAGAACACAAAGGACCAGTAAAGCACTTATGTGATTTAAAGAAATTAAAACAAACTCCACGAAGAGTATTTATTCGAGCCAAAAGAATACATCATCATCATTGCATATAGGTTGGAATTTTATAAAGGGAAAATTCCTTGTTAAACGAGAGATAAAATATATACATGGCTACTAAGAAATAAATATTTATTCAACAAGTTAATGTAATTAGAGTTTTACATACAAATTGCAAGTATATTCCAATAGTTTACATTAATTGTATATTTTCTTATATAATTAAAAATAAATTAAAAATAGATATTTTTAATTTGAATAACACTAATTAAATAATTAATTAAATGTCAAAATCAAAATAAAATCTCAAATTGATTAATTAGTAGTTTAATGCAATTGTCATTTTTAACATAATGAGTTTATCCTTAAATTCATAGATTTATCCATGTCTACCCTTAATAGGTGGGTCCGCACCAACCCGTAAATTTTACAGGCCCCATAAAAATTTTATGTAAAGAATGTGTCTGCACAACCCCGAAAAAGCTAATCATTAACATTAAAAATATACTTTTTTATGGTTGAGTTTATGGGAGAAGAGTCCACACCAAAGTCATTTTTTTAAAAGAGTGTCCACACTTTCTTTTTCCCATAAAATTTACGTAAAATTTAAGTTTTTTAAATTTACCAATTGAAATTTCTTTAAATACAAGTTCCTTTATCATGTTCGAGCCCTTGGCCTGTTTTGCATACAAACCCACTGGGCCATTGCTTCACAAACATTTTTCCTTGTTCGATCACTAATGTTTCACCTTCATCCTCTTCATCATCTGTAGCTTCTAGGTTTCCATGCATCCTTTGTCGCTCTGCTAGCATCCATGGAGCTGCTTAAGCCATTAGCAAATGCCAGGTTGCTTGGACCAGGATGTGCAGCAGATGCCGAGTTGTTGTCTGGCCATGCAACAAATGCCGGGTTGTTGTCTGGCATGCAACAAATGCCGGGTTGTTGTCTGGCCATGCAACAAATGCGGGTTGTTCTGGCCATGCAACAAATGCCGGGTTGTTGTCTGGCCATGCAACAAATGCCGGGTTGTTGTTGGCCATGCAACAAATGCCGGGTTGTTGTCTGGCCATGCAACAAATGTCGGGCTATTGTCTGGCCATGTAGCAGATGCCGAGTTGCTTGGACCTGGTGCCGGGCTGGTTGGACGAGGACATGCAGCAGATGCCGGGCTGCTTGGACGAGCACTTGTAGTAGAATGTCGGGCTGTTGGATGAGGACATGCAGTAGAGCGCCGGGCTGCTTGGACGAGGATATGCAATAGATGCAGGTTGCTACTTGGCCATGCAGTAGATGCCTTGCTGCTGCCCCTTGGCCTTGAAGCAGATGGCCAGGTGGCTGCCCCTTGGCTTGCAGCAGATGCCAGGTGGCTTGCCCCTTGGCCTTGCAGCAGATGCCGAGACACTAAGACTTGAATGCCATGGCTAGCAACTCCACGAAATGAAGCCAGCTCCATCCAACAAGCCTGGTTTAGGGAGGAAAGTAAATCATACATTGTTTATAAATACATAAAAATAATTAATAATTATAATAAATAAAAAATTAATTTATAAGCTAATTATAAATACTAAAAAACTTGTGAAAACTACATACATACATAAATATGTTGTGTTTCTAAATTTCACATGTAAACACAGACACTTATAAGGGAATTTAGATTTTAAATAAGTTGAAATACATAATATACACAAACATAACTAGATAACTGGAGGTGTAAATATATCTAATATTAAGTTTAAATTTAATTATAAATATTTAAAAGGTTTTGTTTTTAGTTTACAATTAAACTGTTGATTAATTTTCTTAGACGTTTGGAGCTGAAAAACCTTCATATACATGTATAGAATGTATATGTATATTAATTCTAAATAGTTATAATTAAAGTGCAGTTGCAAACCTACTGATGCAGCGCAAGCCCCAATGATAGAAGGTACATTTCGTGTGTTGTGTATTTATATGTACATCTCTCTCTATATATAAAAGCACATGTTTTAGTTATATATACATAGTTGTATATTAGATTGGTGTGCGACATGTATAACTTCACTGATATATATTTTATGTATTATGTCTGAAGAGATTGTCTCTCTCCATATATATTTACACACACGCATTGGCTCACCTGATACATTATGTATATAAGGTGGAGGTAGGCCATGGCACTATAAAGGTCCATTTCATGCATTTTCTGCAATATGTAGTTAGTTTTCACAATTCAGCCCTCTTTTTAATTATAATTAAGTAAGTTAATTATTTTAATAATTTTATATGCATTTAAAAGATATAAATTAAAAAAACCTTTAGAGTTAATGCACTTCATCTATATACATGATTTAGCATACAAGTTTCTTTAAATAATTTTTTTCCCTAACTTTTAGTATTTACTAAATATTCAAAGTTTTAATTAATTATCACTAATACAAAAGGGGGCTGCATTGTGAAATCGTTCCCAATATTTCTCATATGTAATATACAAATGATTGGTCAAAAAGATTATGCATGTTAAAAATTAGTGTCAGGTATATATAATTACAAGTTTACATATACATCGATTAAGTTTCCAACTTGATATTATTAACTTGCAATACTAATGAAATATATTAAGAATTTTCTATATTGATATTCACCAGCTTTTAAATAGTAATATCAATTTATTGTACTTTTAAATTATGAATTTAAAACAGTTAAATTCAGCTTCAAATATTTCGTTTTCTCAATATATCTCGGAATATCCCCATTCAGATCCAATTTTCATGTTTGATTGTTTACGAGAAAGGTCTTAAATAAGACAGGTCTTTCTCTCTCCACACACACACGCACGCACACACGCACGCACATTTTTGGCTTTAATCTTCCCGGCTTTTCTACTGGTCTTTGGCACGATTTTCTTTCTCAACAACTGTTTCCTTCATTCTTTTTCTTATTTTCTTCCTCTTAATTATCAATATGAAGTGGATACATGTATGTTTAAGTATACATACATTTTAGTATATAATCCTATATTATATTTAACTAAACTATATATATTATATTAGGTTAGTGGACTATCTGTTATATTTATTATCAATATGTTTGTGTATACAAACATCTAGTGACTGAATAACTTGTTTAGTCGAGAGGAACGGAGATGGAGTCAATGCAAACGTGGCTGCATAATAATTTAATAACCATATTCGAATTTAGGACAAAGAAAATAACTAACAAATTATATATATTTATGTACACAAACATAATGCATATACATATGATTTATTTGTTTATATTTTATTTCTTATAAATAGTATTTAATATTTCAATATATAAGTTCATTTATATCATATTATTTTCATTCTAAATTACATTGAAACATAAACCGTAGCCAAGTTTATTTAAATTAATAAAAACACAAGCACCTATGCATTTAAAACATATATTCTCTATGTCTGTGTATTATTCTCTATACATACTAGTCGCGCGCTCACACACACATATCGATGAGTATGGATTCCTTATCAATTTTTGAATCACATTACATTATATATTTATAGTAAGTAAACTACGGCATGCCAATTAACTTTAAAAATATTTTATTTAAAAGTAGCTACTTAAATATCTATCCCAAAAGTTGCATTGATAGGGATGCAACATTAAATCCGTCTACTGCCAAAATATATTATTCTATCCATTCTTAAGATCCCACATGAGATAACTTCATAATCAAGTTAGTTGAGTTAGCTAACTTGAATACAAAGTGCGCGCCTACAACCAACTAAGGTTTCAAGTTGTACTTTGTTCAAATCAAACGACTTGAACTTAGTAAACTATTTCACCTAATGTTACTTGCAGCTAGCGTCATCAAAGTATTACGTCCATCGGACAATACTTTGATTACATTGGATCTTCGAACCAACTGCTTAACATATTCATCATATGTTAATATTCGACATTCCGTTGTATTATAAGTTCATCACCATAGTCTGCTTCTAGAGTTACACTCTCGGAAACATGCACTATAATAAGAGCTTATTTTACACTTTATGTCAAAATGTAGTGTTCTCTTATGTTTGAATATGCCCCTTTTCCGAAGTCAAAGACGCACTTCTGAACATAAGTCTTTCCCCGTTTGAACACTACAGTTGGATCCGATATTGAATCTTGATAAGCCAAAACTCAAAGGACACTGTCTGTTTCCAAATCATGTGTTATCCCAAATTCAAACACCTTAAAGAAAAAGAAAAATTTTCAATAATGGGTAAGCTTAGCATATCACATGATCCACTTCACAAGACTTAGTTTGTAAGCCAGAACAAACTAACACGCCACGTCTTGTGGAAACATATGGTAAAGTAACCTGGACAACCTTAAGGTCAAGTAACCTAGAGAACGTAACCTGGCATGCAACTTGGAAGTTGCCTTCCGAGTGCTACCTTCGACATTGGAGTCCATAACCCACACCCACTTATAAGTATGTTCTTGAAGAGTTATAGATCTCAGGACCAACTCGCAGAATTCAGACGTTAGCCGAAAGTGATAGAGTACTTCAAAAATTTAGAACTAACTAAACCCTAAAACACACTACACTTTAGGTAGTCCTACTGACCGCAGAGAATGGCTCCGATACCAATTGTCAGAGTTTTAACCCAAAGGGCCAACACGTGGCAACACGTGGCTGCCAGGTGGCCATTCGGCGTCATCACCCTGTGTGAGCAACGCTAAGTTTCCCAGAACCCCAACGACCCCTAGGGTTAGACTCTAATGCCCAAGTGGACAGGAGACTTAGGGTTTAGCCTAAGTCTCCCTAGAATGTCTGCCCCCAAACCCTTGAGGGATAACCCTAGTTGACTTAGGGTTTAGCCTAAGTCTCCCTAGAGTGTCTACCCCCAAAACCCTTGAGGGATAACCCTAGTTGACTTAGGGTCTTGCCCTAGAAGACCTAGACAGGCTCATGCCCTAACCCCCATCAAGGAGACGTGTGTTCCACACATACCCCTGACAGAGCTAAGGCATCGTCACTTACCCCTTGAGGAATCACCCTCATCCGGGAGTACAACCCCTTTAGGGCGACAAGGGGTACCCTGAACCACGACTAACCCCTAAGGGTTTGAGTGGCCAAGTTATACCCTAGACCTAGGGCTAGTACTTAGTGAGGACACGAGTGTGCGCCGTAGGCGGACACGAGTGTTCTGCTAAGCAAACTCCCTAAGGCTAGGTTTGGGATAACCCTAAGCACATGACCTTGCGAGTGCCTCACGAAAGGGCTCCTGCTAAACTTAGGTTGTTCAACCCTTGAATTCCAAGGAGAACACTCCCCTAGCCAAGTGTGCCAAAGCACACCTAGTTATGAGACCTAACCTCCCTTGAGCGGATGCCCAAGGCTTAGCACCCTAGTGCAAGCACAAGCATGTCTGTTTGCTAAAGTATCCAACCCCTTGGCGACAAGCCCATGACATAACCCCAAAGGGCGTGCCTCAGGCGTGTACCATGTGACGTTTAGCCCAGTGTCACATCTCCATGTGACACTGCCTTCCCGATGTGGGCTATCATGCCATAGCCCTTAGATTCAAGAGTTGCACCAAGTGCCAAAACGTGGTTCCTAAATGCCAACTCTAGAACCCCTCAATGAACCCTCAGGAACCAGGTAATGTGAACCTGTCAAACAAGATCCCACGCCCACAGTTGGACAAGGACACGGATGTGCCTTGCTTGGCGTGAGTGCTACACCTAGCTTGACGTGGAGGAGGAGGCTGGAGACAAGCCTCAACCTCTGCCTCTTGGAACGTGCATTCCGACAAGACCTCCCAGGCATGGATTCGCCAACGTTAAGGGTAAGCTACCCCGAAGGTGGGACGTACCCCTGGCATCTGGAAGTTAGGGCGGCACAACAGAGGGTTGTACCTTAACGACACAAGCTAAAGCTTGCATCAGCAAAGAGCAACGAACTCAGTCATGAACCCAGGAGCTCTCCTACATATACTCTACCTTATTTATGTGACGGCCCCCCACCCCTCTTTTCCTATATGTGTAAGTGGGCTGGCACTAAATGCCAGCCCCTTCGTTAATGAGATGAGTTTGCACACTAACCCTACCCCTAAACCCTAACCAAGGGGGTGGGGGTTTTAGGGCGTGGGTTAAGGCAACCCTAGGGTTAGGTCAACCCTAGGGGTGTTCCTAACCCTATTTAACATGCCAAACTCATATTATGTAGGACATCAAAATCGGGGGTGGGTTTTCTAAAAGGTAAGTGCTACATTTGCTTAGAGTTTCTCACGACATCTAAAGATAGCCGGCCGGATTACCCTTAAACACCTAAGTGCACTAAGCGGGGTTATTTCTCACTACATCTAGGGTCCTTTAACATGGTACAGTAGGTAGCAACAATCAACGTTCAAAGTAAAGAGTCGAGTCATAGTAAAAACTATGACAAATTGCGAGCACAGAACTCTCAATTCCTAATTATCATATCCTTAACCAATGGGAGTCTCTAGGGTATTCAAAACATCTTTTTCATAAAGATGTTCACAACCAAGTGCAATTCGAAATTAGTGAACATGGAGTAGTTAACGACGGGTGTAGGCTAAGGATGACATGTAGAACTTGGTAAAGGGCCTATGGATGAACCACTCAGGAAGAACTCTTAATAGAATGTAAGGTCTCCCAAAATAATCTTCTTGATGGGGTGTTGGTCTATTATGAAAAGTGGGGACTAAAACGTAAAGACATGTGCCATGAGATCTTCATGTTGACCTTTAGTAGACAGCTCATTTTGATGTGCACTGGAATAGACAACTTCTTTAAAACTCTCATGTCATAAAATTTTTTGTGGGTATTTGAACTTCAGCTTAGCTACATAATGTAGAGAAAATGGTCTTGGCAATCAAACAATGTTACCACTCCTTCAACTTAATTTTTTACTGTAGTGGGAACATCATTATTGATCAAGATTAATGCATTAATTTTGGAAAGAAAGACACAAAAGGGAGTTGTTCATTAAGTCTAAAAGACTTCTCAATTCACACCCAAAATGGAAGTCCCAAATGAAGAATCACTGACTGATTCTTATGGATGATAATCCTGTTAAAAATGTTCTTTATTAAAAAATTATTAAATGCACCCAATCTCATATAACCCTTTTAAGTTGAAATATGGGAAGGATAACAAAGTGATTAATAAGTTGCTAACTTGATACAAATAAAAAATAAGCATTTTCAACCATATAACCTAACCATTTGAGATCCCATTTACAAAATGTGACCAAAGTTGTTCAATTCACCATTAGAACTCAAAATAAAAGATATAAACTTAAATAACAAACTTAAAGAACACAAAGGACCAGTAAACCACTTATGTGATTTAAAGAAATTAAAACAAACTTCACGAATATTTATTTGAGCCAAAAGAGTACATCATCATCATTGCACATAGGTTGGAATTTTATAAAGGGAAAATTCCTTGTTAAATGAGAGATAAAATATATACATGGCTACTAAAAAATAAATATTTATTCAACAAGTTAATGTAATTAGAGTTTTTACGTACAAATTGTAAGTATATTTCAATAGTTTACATTAATTGTATATTTTCTTTTAAAATTAAAAATAAATTAAAAATAGATATTATTATTTAAATAATACTAATTAAATAATTAATTAATGTCAAAATCAAAATAAAATCTCAAAGTAATTAATTAGTAGTTTAATGCAATAATTGTCATTTTTAACATAATGAGTTTATCCTTAAACTCATAGATTTATCCATGTCTACCCTTAATCTTACAATAGGTGGGTCCGCACCAGCTCGTAAATTTTACAGGCCTCATAAAAATTTATATAAAGAAGTTTAAAGGTGTGTTCGCACAACCCCGAAAAAAACATTAAGAATATACTTTTTTATGGTTGAGTTTATGGGAGAAGAGTCCACACCAAAGTCATTTTTTAAAACGTGTCCACACCTTCTTTTTCCCATAAAAATTTAAGTTTTTAAAATTTACCAAATTGAAATTCCTTTAAATACAAGTTCCTTTATCATGTTCGAGCCCTTGGCCTATTTTGCATACAAACCCACTGGCCACTGCTTCACGAACACTTCTTCCTTGTTCGATCACTGATGCTCCTCTTCATCATCTGTAGCTTCCAGGTTTCCATGCATCCTTTGTCGCTCCGCTAGCATCCATGGAGCTACTTAAGCCATCAGCAAATGCCGAGTTGCTTGGACTAGGATGTGTAGCAGATGCCGGGTTGTTGTCTGGCCATTTAGCAGATGCTGGGTTGCTTGGACCTGGTGCCGAGCTGGTTGGACGAGGACATGCAGCAGATGCCGGGCTGGTTGGATGAGGACATGCAGGAGATGCCGGGCTGCTTGGACGAGGATATGCAACAAATGCCGAGTTGCTGCCTAGCCATGCAGCAGATGCCTTGCTACTTCCCTTGACCTTGCAGCAAATGCCGAGCTGTTGCCCCTTGGCCTTGCAGCAGATGCCAGGTGGCTGCCCTTGGCGTTGCAGCAGATGCTGGGACACTAAGACCTGAATGCCACAGCCTAGCAACTCCATGAATGAAGCTAGCTCCACAATTAAAAGATAGTAAGCCATGGCCCTGCCCTGCTCTTGCTGTTATCCCCATGTTATTGCATGCCCTACCTTGCCTTATTTCCATGTTAATCCCTTCCCTTGTTTCCATGTGGATCTCTTGGATTCTAGAGATGGAGAAGCCCTTCAAATCCAATATCCTGTCCTCTTGCATCACCTCTCAAAAGCCTCACCCTCGCCTTCTTTCTCCATGATTTTTTTCTTAAACTCTTTGGCACCAAAAACCCTAAAATTCTAAATGAGACAATGCCATGTCATCCTCCAGTAAGATTTATGTGAAAATGGAGTATATACCAAAAATATTCCCCATAAGTCCCATACTTTACGGGATGGTGTGGACTCACACTAAAAAAAAAATTTCAAAGTTTAAGGGCACCCGTAAATTTGATGGGGTTTATTGGTTGGTGCAGACTCGTTTTAAACAAAAAAAATCTTATTTTATGGAGTTTACGGGATGGTGCAAACTCACATTAAAAAAAAAGATTTCAAAGTTTAATGGCACCTGTAAATTTTATGGGGTTTATTAGTTGGTGCGGACTCGTTTTAAACAAAAAAAAAAACTTATTTTATGGAGTTTATGGGTTGGTGCGGACAGCCCTAAGACTTATGATTTTATTCTTAATTCTTAATTTAATATTATCCTTAATATAGATAATTTATAAATTTTAACATGATTTTAATTTAATTTTTATTTTTAATCTAATGAGTTTATTCCTAAGCTAGTTCTTAATTCACATTAACCTCATGAATTTAGGATAACATTAAAATTGAGTTTAAGATAATTATGAAATCAAATATGGTTCTTCATGTGGTGTTGATGATTCAACTTTAGATTTTAAAATGATTATTAAATAAGCTTTGTAAGGTAATTACCATGGTATATTCTAGAAGTTACTAGAAGATATTTATGGTCTGGCTAAATCCTTGATAGGATAGTCCAAATATAGCTAGATATACCTTTTCCTTTGTATATATAAACCCTGACCTTGAATACAAGGATATCTGAGTTTTCTGTCTTTTCGTAGTTTACAAAAAGAATCTTCACAATCGTCAGTCCACACAAAAGGAACATGCTCATGCAACAAGCTCGCAAAGGAGCATTGACATCAGCCAAACGAGGTATAAAACGTCCTAAATATGTGACCTTACCAAGAAATCGTCGTAAAGACCGTACATCTGTTGGACGAGGAAATTTCGCCACAGCCTCCACCTTGGATGGATCCACACGTAACCCCTCACAAGAAACCATGTACCCAAATACGTAGTTTCAACTGTGCCAAAAACACATTTGAGCTTCTTCAACTTGAGCCATACTCCCGTAAACGATCAAACACCGAGCTACTTCTTTGAGATGATCTTCCCAAGATCCCTGAGTATGAACCAGAATGTCATCCAAGTACTTTGCAACTGTCTCCAGAAACTCATCATTAAAAACTTCATCCATCATGCGCTGAAATGTGGCAGGAGCAGATACTAAACCAAAAGGCATAACAAGGAATTCATATAAACCAAAAGGAGTTCGGAATGTTGTTTTGGGAATATCTTCGGGAGCCATAGGAATTTGCCAATAACCTGAAGCAAGATCCAATTTAGTAAACCAACGACTCTTACCCAATTGATCTAACAAATCCTGTGTGTTCGGCAAGGGATAGCTATCTGGTTCTGTAACAGCATTGACGGGACGGTAATCCACCGTGAACCGCTTAGATCCATCAGGTTTATCCACCAAATGGGGCTTCGATGCCCATGGACTGAAAGAACGGCAAGCCAGCTTCTTCTCTAGCAACTTTGACACACATTTTCGTATAATGGCCAATTCTTTTGGAGATCGCCTTTGAAAGCAGCTTTAGAAGGTAAAGCGTCCCCTGTTCGAATGTGGTGTTGTGTTCGAACCTTAGCAGTGGGGGTGATATCTGTAGAGAAAAGATCTGAATATTTTTCAATAATTGTTGTACCTGAAACTCTCGTTGAGAAGAAGTTGGTTCAGTTGCCACATGTACATTTCCAGAGTTCCTTGACACTGAGGACACCACTGCTGAAACATCTAGCTCATGCATGATGGCACTTGACAAAATTACTCCACATTGCTTGAGAGGGAGTTTATCCAAAAAGAAAAGGTGAATGACCTGAAAGTATTAACCGTCGAGGCCCAAATTGGTAACTTGCCTTACATGCATCCAACCAAGCACACCCAAGGATAATATCAAAAATCTGGTGTGAGAATACATGGAGTTGCAACTTGTTTGCATAAGTCCCAAACTGCAAAGGTACTTGAGCAAGTGTAGACGAAGCAGCTCGAGTACATCCATCGCCATACAACACATGTAAAGCTTCCTTGCTTGGCATCGTTGTCAAGGCACAACGTGTAACCACATTAGCAGAAATCGAAGAAATACTAGAACCTGTATCAATAAGAATAGTTACAGGGGTACCATGTATGAAACTTTGTAGTGTAAATGGAGATAACACTTTATGAGGAGTTCGCGAAGCTTGAGGTGAAAAAGAAAGAAAAGATGAAGGACTAAGAGATGAAGGAAAAGTGTTAGGTGCCTTCGTACCAACACACCTACTCGTTTCCCGCCTAAACGGGAGCAACATCCACACAGCAACCGGTTGATTCTGACTTGGACGCCAGCCTGGATATGGTGGTCGCCAATCGGGAAACCGCTGACAATGTTGGTAAGTGTGTCCAAGTACACCACAAGCCAACAAGACAGTCGTCGTCGTCCTTGTCCTTGACCACGACCAGCACCATTAATGTGAGCAGCTTCTACCTCCATAGGCACAGAACCAGCAGGAGCATTGAAAGTTGGAGGAGTGGGCCTCTGGAATGGGTAATTGTACTCTTGGAGCCGCTTCAAAACGTTGTGCACGAGTGAAAGCCTCTTCCAAAGTGACAGGACCCAGTGCCTGAACATAACCAACAAGATCGGTTGAAGAGCAGGCCATAACATTCCTAATTTGCTACGCTCGGACATGGTGGGATCCGCCCGCATCAAGAGATCACGAAACTTTGTAGTAAACTGCATGACAGATTCATTTGGTGCTTGCTTCAAACTATGAAGTTGTTGAAACGCATCGTCAGAATCTTTGCTTTCCCAAAAGCCAATTTAAATTCCGCTTGAAGGGTGAACCAATATTGCTCATCTGTGAGTAAACCTGTTGGTGGTGGACGACTATTATACCATTGGAGAGCAACATCTAAAAGACAAGTTGGAAACTCGCGAAGGCAATGTGTAGCTGTCCACCCATGATATGTGGCAATATTGATGAAATGAGCCAACCAATGGTGAACATCTGCACCCGGCGCACCTCGAAAAGGTTGAGGTCGTACACGTGGTTTGACTGAGGAGTAGGAGCTAGAACTAGAACTTGCAAGCGTTGAAGGAGCTCTTCATGCTGATGTGTGATGCGAATTAATTGTTCCAAAAGTTGTTGCTCCATAAGAATTGTGGAAACAAAGGAACAAAGAAAACAAAGAAAAGAAAAAGAAAAGATTGAAAAGAAATAAAAGAAAAGAAGATCAAAAGAAACTTCTTTCACGAGGGGATAATGTAAAGTAATTACCATGGTATATTTTAGAAGTTACTAGAAGATATTTATGGTCTGGCTAAATCCTTGATAGGATAGTCCAAATATAGCTAGAATATACCTTTTCCTTTGTATATATAAATCCTGACCTTGAATACAAAATATTTGAGTTTTCTATCTTTTCGTATATTTACTGTGTTGTGTCTCGGGGTTCTCACAGCTTCTATTAATAAGGGTGTTAATGATATATGTTTAAATTTTAGGACAACGCTAGGATAGAATAAATACTTAATAAGGGTGTCCATGATTTACTTCAAAATTTAGGACAACGATTAGATGAAATTTAAGATGACCATAGTATGACTTATTATTATAAGAATCTAATTATATATCTTATTTATATTTATAAGTAAGAGAAAAGTAAATCATTGGATACATACATTGTTTATAAATACATAAAAATAATTAATAATTATAATAAATAAAAATATTAATTTATAAGCTAAAAATACTAAAAAACTTGTGAAAACTACATACATAATAATATGTGTGTGTGTTTCTAAGTTTACATGCAAACACAGACACTTATAAGGGAATTTAGATTTTAAATAAGTTGAAATACATAATATACACAAACATAGCAAACATAGCTAGATAACTGGAGGTGTATATATATCTAATACTAAGTTTAAATTTAATTATAAATACTTAAAAGGTTTTCTTTTTAGTTTACAATTAAACTGTTGATTAATTTTCTTAGACGTTTGGAGCTGAAAATCCTTCATATACATGTATATGTATATTAATTCTAAATAGGTGTAATTAGAAGTGCAGTTGCAAACCCTACTGATGCAGCGCAAGCCCCAATGATAGAAGGTACATTTCGTGTATGTGTTGTGTATTTATATGTACATCTCTCTCTATATATAAAGCACATGTTTTAGTTATATATACATAGTTCTATATTAGATTGGGGTATGACATGTATAACTTCACTGATAATATTTATGTATATGTCTGAGAGAGATTGTCTCTCTCTCTATATATTTACACGCACGCATTGGTCTCACCTGATACATTATGTATATAAGGTGGAGGTAGGCCATGGCACTATAAAGGTCCATTTCATGCATTTTCTGCAATATGTAGTTAGTTTTCAACAATTCAGCCCCCATCTTTAATTATAATTAAGTAAGTTAATTATTTTAATAATTTATATGCATTTAGAAGATATAAATTAAAAAACCTTCAGGGTTACATGATTTAGTATACATAAGTTTCTTTAAATAATTTTTTTTCCTAACTTTTAGTATTTACTAAATATTCAAAGTTTTAATTAATTATCACTAATACATATGTATATGCAAATGATATGGTCAAAAAGATTATGCATGTTAAGAATTAGTGTCAGGTATATATAATTACAAGTTTACATATACATCAGATATTATTAACTTGCCATACTAATGAAATATATTAAGGATTTCTATATTGATATTCACCAGCTTTTAAATAGTAATATCAATTTATTGTATTTTTAAATTATGAATTTAAAACAGTTAAATTCAGCTTCAAATATTTCGTTTTCTCAATATATCTCGGAATATCCCCATTCAGATCCAACTTTCATGTTTGATTGTTTACGAGAAAGATCTTATTAAATTAAGACAGGTCTCTCTCTCTCTCCACACACACACGCACACACGCGCACGCGCATGCACGCACGCACGCACATTTTTGGCTTTAATCTTCCCGGCTTTTCTACTGGTCTTTGGCACGATTTTCTTCTCAACACCTGTTCCTTCATTCTTTTTCTTATTTTCTTCCTAATTATCAATATAAGTGGATACCTGTATGTTTAAGTATATTATATATACATACATTTTACTATATAATCCTATATTATATTTAACTAAACTAGTTTTATATATATATTAGGTTAGTGGACTATCTGTTATATTTATTATCAATATGTATACATGCATTAACTAACAAACTATATATATTTATATACACAAACATAATCATGTTTATGCATATACATATGATTTATTTGTTTATATATTTTATTCTTATAAATAGTATTTTCATATTTCAATATATAAGTTCATTTATATCATATTATATATATTCTAAATTACATTGAAACATAAACCGTAGCCAAGTTTATTTAAATTAATAAAAACACAAGCACCTATGCATTTAAAACATATATTCTCTATGTCTGTGTATTATACATACTAATCCGGGCGCTCACACACATATCAATGAGTATAACATTCTAGACTTGATTCCTTATCAATTTTTTGAATCACATTACATTATATATTTATACTAAGTAAACTACGGCATGCCAATTAACTTTAAAAATATTTTATTTAAAAGTAGCTACTTAAATATTTAAAAGTTTTTTTATAATTACTTCAATTTAAAAACATGTAACTCTACAATTATAGGAATTGATTAAAAAAAAGCCTTAAGCCACAGAGTTCCAACCCGATAGATTTTATTAAGTTTAGTTTAATGATTTAAGTTAACTTGCTCATCTCTTGTTATGTTAAGATGTGTTTTAACAAAGACAAAAAAGTAATTATGTTCACATGATATAAAATAATTATTCAACCTACTGAAATTGAACCAGCGACTTAAGGATATCAGTACACACAACTACAGTCCTCCGCTCTACCAACTGAGCTAAGGTCGGATTTGTAAAATTCTTTACAATATACGCATATATTCTGTACTATTTTATTTTAGCATCAACAACATACACTGTTTTCAGGTGTGAACGCGGAGTGGAATATATCATTCTCTAAGTGTATTATTATCCCAGATCTGGGCCCACGTTTTGCATCTTTAGGTTGACTCTATGTGTATGTACTATTCATATGCCCATGTAAATACATAATGTGTGTGACCTTCGTAAGGTGGCTATAATGAGTAGTTTTAATCATTCTTATAAGAACCAACAACCTTCCTATGTACAGTGTTTCTAATTGGGCTTATATACCTTGGAAAGGGCACTGCAGTTAAGAAGGATAGAGATACTGTACCATAGTCATGGTAAGTATGTGGGTGTGTGTTGAAGGTTATTATTTATGGAAAAAGTAAATTAAGATCATGAACGAGACTAATCTCGCTAAACAAAAATTGAAAGTGTAAAGAGATTATTCTCACACACATGTCTAATGAAATACTTTGTTTAAATAATTATGTTTAAGAAAATACATAATGAGAATGTTCTTATTGATAAGTCAATTAGAGTTTTACAATTTTAAGTTTAAGGGTGATTTAAAATAATTTATCCTTTTATTAAATAAAATATTCAAGGAATATTCTTTATGTGAATTGAATGATACGATGAGTTTTGTTCTATGCACATAAACATAAGAATATTCAATTCTATATCAATAGAATATTCAAAAAGAATACTTTTTAGGGGAAGAAAAGTCTCATTTTAAATAATAATATGTTGGAATGTTCAATTTTATTAAATATAAGTGATGTGTTATTGTCAATAATAATAGTTTGCTTTTTATGTAAGATGTTATTGAAGAACAAGGGACTGAACCAAAAACCTAGCTATGATGTTTGTCATTCCTTATATATAATTTTTTTGCTGCTTATTAATATCCATGTTTATTTGAATTTCAAATGTAATCATTATCCATTCACCAACACCTTAGATTGTGTAAGCTTGTCAATTTTATAACTCAATAAACTAGATTTTCATAACTCATTAATCCGCTAACAATTTACTATCATATGAATACTTTCAAGATCAAACTAAATTTTCTTAATGAAATCAAGGAAAAATACGAAGAAGTCCTAATGAGGGACCATGTTATGAGCAAAGGAGCAGTATCAAAATCCTATAACGCTTCAAACCTTGCAAAGTGATGAAAGTATGTTGTGCTTTTCAGGAGGATATTATACACTATCTCCATCATCAACATTCTCTAGAACAATAAGGAAATTGAAAAAAACATAGACTTCTTGAGGACAATTGGAAAAGGTTGCTGCACTCTTTCTATAAATTTATGTCAAATGGAAAAAGGAAATTTAAACCCACGAGTAGTGCTATTGTCCCCTTGGGATTTCGGTTGCTTTAGAAGCTCTAGTAGAGGATGAGGGCGATGTTGTCAAAGTTTTAACTCAAAGGACCAACACGTGGCAACATGTGGCCATCCGATGTCATTAACCTATGTGAGCAACGTTAAGTCTTCTAAGATGACCTCAAGAGTTTGTCTCAGATGCCTAGTTAAATAAAAGACTTGGAGTCCTATCCTAAATCCCTTAGAATGACCACCCCTTAAACTCTATAGGATATCCCAATATACCTAAATAGGCTCATGCCCTAACCCTCATTAAGGAGATGTGCCTTACACATTACCCCCGTGACAAAATTAAGATATCGTCACTTACCCTTAAGGAATCACCCTCATACGACGTACAACCCCTTTAGGGCGACAAGGGTATTGATCATGACTAACCCTTGAGGTTTGAGTGGCCAAGTTATACCCTAGACTTAGAGCTAGTACTTAGTGAGACACAAGTGTGCACCATAGCGAACTTGAGTGTTCTGCTAAGCAAACTCCCCAAGGCTAAATTTGGATAACTCTAAGTACATGACCTTGCAAATGCCTCATGAAAGGGCTTTTGCTAATGAGCTTAGGTTGTTCAACTCTTTATATCCTAAGGAGAACACCCCCTAGCCAGGTGTGCCAAAGCACACCTAGTTACAAGACCTAACCTTCTTTGAGCTTATGTCCAAGGCTTAACTCCCTAATGCAAACATAATTTGTTAAAGTATCCAACCCTTTAGTAACAAACCCATGACACAACCCAAAAAGCATGCCTTAGGCATTGTACTATGTGCCATTTAGCTAATGTCACATGAAGATATGACATTGTTTCCTAGATATGGGCTATTATGCCATAGCCCCTTGGATTCAAGATTGCACTAGTGCCACGAATGTAGTTCTTAATGCCAACTCTAGAACCCTTTGTTATCCCTCAAGAACTTAGTAAGGAACCCTATCAACTAAGAACCCACAACCACACAAGAACATGAACGTACCCTGCTTAGCTGTGAGTGTTGCTCTTAGCTTGACGTGCAGGAGGAGGCTGAAGACAAGCCTCAACCTCTGACTCTTGAAACGTGCATTCCGACAAGACCTTCGAAACATGGATTCGCCAGCGTTAAGGGTAAGCTTGGGACCTACTCAAAAATTAGGGCGGCACAATAGAGGGTTATGTCACAACCCAATACAGGATACAGGATTCCGGATACAGGATGCAGGATTTCGGATACAGGATACGGGTTACAGGATATGCCTGCAGGATATTCCTACAGGATATACCTATAGGATATTCCTATAGGATATGCCTATAGGATATGCTACAGGATATGCCTAGAGGATAAGGGACACTATTCTTAGCTCATGACTAGATTAGACTCATGACTAGATTAGCTTGGAGTTGTGAGCATAAAAGCTCCGACCTAATTGTTGTACAATCAGTTACTATCAACACCAGTCATTCTACGATTATTCTTGTTCTTGTCTTGTTTGTCTTGTCTTACTCTTTGCCTTGCTCCTGTCTTGCCCGGATCCTGTCTTGTTCCTGGATCCCTCCTGCGCCTTCCTGTCTTGCTCCCGGATCCTATCCTGTTCCTGCCTGCTCCTGATCCTGTCCTCCTGTCTTGCTCTCGTCCTGTTCCTGAGTCAAGCCTTCCTGTTCTTGGAATCCTGCTCCTTCCTGGTTCCTGGATCGTGGCTTGACAGTTTGATAGTAACTGCTTCATAGCTCTCGTTTCCTATTACTTTTTTTTTCCTTTTTCCTTCTTTTCTCTTTTTTCTTTCATAGATCATGGCTGATTTTGAGCACTTTCAACGCGAGCACCAAATGTTGCTTCATGAGCTGGCCACTTTGCGCCAAGTGGTCACCGATCTGCAAGGTTCCACCATGCGGCACATGCAGCTGCTGATGCATCCTCCAAGGCTGCTGCGCAGGCTCTCTCTCAGGCATCGGTGGTTCCTCTTCATCGAACTTTTCTTCGGAGCCGAAGATCAGCATGCCAGAAAGTTCAGTGGCAATCGTGCCGATTTCCAAGGTTTCCTGAATCAGATCCGGCTCTTGATCCGCATGCAACCACGCCGCTACTCGACGGATGCACAAAAGGTTGGCCTTTTGGCATCCTTACTAAGTGGATCTCCACGGCTTGGGTTGCTCCCTTGCTGGAGCGTGACGACCCATTGATGGAAGACTTTGAAGGTTTCGTGGCTGCCTTTGAAGCCTTTTGGAGATCCTGATAAGTACCGTTCTGCATGCACAAAGTTACGGAAGCTCACACAAGGATCCAGACCAGCTTCCGTTTATGCATCCGAATTTCAGCAATTGTGCACGAACATTCCATGGGACGAGACTGCATTGATCGAACACTTCCGTTTTGGGCTGAGGGATGATGTGAAGGACCTTCTCCTTACGTTACCGGATGCTCAAACGTTAGCGGAGATCATGCAACAGGCCGTTCGCTGCGACAACCGTTTGTTCGAGCGCCGTCAGGAAAAATTCCGTCAGCAGTTCCTGCCAGCCAATCCTGTAGCCGTAGCACATGTTCCTACGACACCTTCTGGAGCAGTTCCTATGGAGGTTAACAAATCCAAGCGTGGCCCACTTTCAACTGCTGAGAAGCAACGTCGGGTGAGAACCTATGCTTGTATTGTGGTGAAGCAGGACACAAGGTGGCGGAATGTCCTAATAAAGCCAGAAAGTTCAAGACGCGTGAAGCCGAAGCTGAAGTTCAGTCGGAAAACTTCAATGTCCACTTCGTCTAGGAGCCGCGAAGTTGGACGTAGGTGCAGGCTCCATTGGTGCTGCTCATACCATTCCATCACTCAAGTTTCCTGTACACATTCGCCTCAATAACCGAGAGCTCAAGGAGTTTGCCCTGTTAGACACTGGTGCAAATGCATGTTTCATGGATGACACTTTTGCAGCTCAGCATGGCATTCCGGTGGTGAAGTTGAAGCGTGCAGTTCCTGTAGAGGTGGCCGATGGTCGTTTGATTGCTTCTGGCGCAGTTACCCACGCTACCACACCTCTCTCTTGCAGTCATGGTGCATTCAACTGTTCGATTTCCTTCAACTTGATCAAGACTCGGTCGACTCCCATCATTTTTGGCATGCCATGGTTCGTTGTTGCAAATCCGCAGATCGACTGGAGGTCTAGGACGCTCACGTTTTCCTCTCCAGCAGCCAGGATCAATCCTGTACCTTCCTGCGTGCAGGATACATCCTTGGTGTCTGAGGCAGTACAAGCTACAGGATTGACCGTGCCTGTTCCTGTACCAGTGTTGAAGACTCCTCCTCGACAGGATTCACCTCATGTCAGTTCCTCAGCACATCCGCAGGCTCTCTCCACTCCTGTAAGTTTGCGGATTCCTGTACAGGGTTCTTCCAATCCTGTATCAGTGTCGAAGGTTCCTCCTCAACAGGATCCACCTCCTGTTGGTTCGTCAGCACACTCACAGGCTTCCCTCACTCCTGTGCAACCACGGACTTCTGTACAGGATTCTTCCAATCCTGTACACTCGTCAACATCCACACAGGTTTCTCCCAATCCTGCCTCCTTTTGTTACTCTGCTTCTGTTCCACCCCCCAAGATCCTTCCTCTTTTTCAGTCACAGCTCCCTTCTCCTCTCCGAGTTCTTACCACTACCATGCATGAACTTGCCACTGATCCTGCTCCTTTCCACCTTTTTGCCTTTCAAGTAACTCCTACGTCCTCTTTCTCTGTTTTTTCAATCTCCTTCTCTTCCTTTTTCCTTCTCCTTCTTCTCCCTACCATCCAAGTATCACTCCTTTAAGGACGTTTTTGACAAGCACAAGGCTGCAGTTCTTCCTGTTCACAGGTCCTACGACTGTCCTATTGATCTTGCAGAAGGAAAGACTCCACCGTTCGGACCGATTTATGCATTGTCACCCACAGAGTTGGAGGTTCTTCCAGTACATCGAGGACAACTTGGCATCCGGCTTCATTCGTCACTCAAAGTCCCCTGCAGGAGCGCCTATTTCTTTGTCAAGAAGAAGGATGGGAGCTTAC
Organism: Selaginella tamariscina; assembly: GCA_003024785.1. Lineage (NCBI taxonomy): Eukaryota > Viridiplantae > Streptophyta > Lycopodiopsida > Selaginellales > Selaginellaceae > Selaginella > Selaginella tamariscina. The sequence goes on along the minus strand of PUQB01000530.1, from coordinate 8,347 downwards.
GTTTGGTTGTGGACTACAGGGGTTTGAATCAAGTCACCATTCGGAATCGGTACCCGTTGCCATTGATCCCGGAACTTCTCGATCGGCTGCGAGGAGCAAAGGTGTTCACGAAGATCGACTTACGAGGGGCCTACAACCTTGTACGGATTCGTCCAGGCGATGAGTGGAAGACTGCCTTTCGTACAAGGTATGGACACTTCGAGTACACGGTGATGCCTTTCGGCCTTACCAATGCCCCAGCCGTGTTCCAACACATGGTGAACGACATCTTTCGTGACTTCTTGGACCAGTTTGTGGTGATCTACCTCGACGACATTTTGATTTTCTCCAAGGACCAGGCGGCACATGACAAGCATGTACGATTGGTTCTACAGCGGCTTCGCGAGCATGGCCTGTATGCGAAGTTGGAGAAGTGTTTTTTCGATAGGGATTCTGTGGAGTTCTTGGGCTACATCGTCTCTCCTGCTGGCGTTTCCATGGACATGCACAAGGTGAAGACCATCGTGGAGTGGGAGAGGCCCAAGTCTGTACGAGATGTACAATGTTTCCTTGGCTTTGCAAACTTCTACAGGGTTCATACAGGACTTCTCCAAGCGTGTACTTCCACTCACGGAACTCACCAAGCGCACAGAGGTTTTCTCTTGGTCCGACAAGGCGGAACATGCATTCACAACACTCAAGGACACCTTCACGATTTTAGCACATCCTGATCCTTCTCGTCCTTTCTTCGTTGAAGCAGATGCCTCGGATTTTGCAGTAGGATCCGTCCTATCACAAGTTGGAGAAGACAAGTTGCTTCATCCTGTAGCTTTTCACTCTCGTAAGTTCCTTTCGGCGGAGATCAATTACGAGATTCATGACAAGGAACTCAAGGCCATTGTGGATTCGTTCGAGGAGTGGCGGCATTTCCTGGAAGGTGCTGCATCCTGTACAAGTTCTTACGGATCACAAGAACCTGGAGTATTTTCAAACGGCTCGAGTTCTCAGTCGACGACAGGCTAGGTGGGCGGAGTTCCTATCACGTTTTGATTTCGTCATGTCTACAGGCCCGGTTTTCGGAATGGCAAGGCGGACGCATTGTCTAGGCGCTCTTACCTTGCACCGGTCCCAGGCGATCCTGCATATGACTGTCAAAGACAAGTGTTGTTGGGTCCTGATCGATTCCGGCTTGCGGCACTACAGGTTCATCAGGCTCCAGCAGATTCAACACTTCTACAGGACATCCGTTCGCAGTTGGCTACAGACGACTTGGCAAGAATGTGTTCTCACACATTCAGTCCTGACATTGCAAGTTCCTCTTCCTCCAGTTCCCGTTCAGACTACAAGCTGTTTGCCATACAGGATGGACTCCTGTACCGGGAAGGTCTCCTGTACGTTCCTGTTGGTGTTTGCAGGACTCGTGTGGTACAGGATTGTCATGATACCCCGGCTACAGGACATTTTGGTGTGGCCAAGACAGTTGAGTTGGTGACTCGCAACTATTGGTGGCCTGGGTTGCGAGGTTTTGTGGAAAGGTTTGTACGGAGTTGTGACACCTGCAACAGGTCGAAGATGCCTCGTCATGCACCCTCTGGTCTTCTTCGTCCTCTTCCTGTTCCTTCTGCTCCTTGGAGATCCATTTCTATGGATTTCCTCACAGATCTTCCTCCTTCTCGCGGATTTGATGCAGTTCTTGTGGTTTGACCGTTTCACCAAACAGGCTCATTTCCTACCATGTAACAAGAGCTACAGGCCAGACAACTGCTGAGTTGGTGATCCGAAGTGTTCCGACACCATGGTCTTCCTGAGAGCATTGTTTCTGATCGAGGTCCACAATTCATGTCCAAGTTTTGGCGAGAGCTTCTCGGAGTCTACAGGTTAAAGCGGATCTTTCTTCAGGATATCACCGCAAACTGATGGGCAGTCAGAACGCACAATTCAGACCTTGGAGCAATATCTTCTGCTTCATCAGTTACCAACAGGATAATTGGTTGGACCTTCTTCCTATGGCGGAGTTTGCCTACAACAACTCCATTCACGCATCTACAGGCCAGACACCTTTCTTTGCTCTTACAGGTCACCATCCACATTTTGACTTTGCTCCTCTTGCTTCTCCTTCTTCCACTCCTGCAGTACAGAATCGTCTCCAGCATCTTCGTCAGGTACAGGATGATCTCTGGGTTCATCTTCAGCAAGCACAGGAACGATACAAGCATCATGCTGATACTCACCGTCAACCGGCACTTGCATACAAAATTGGCGATCTCGTGTGGCTTCTTTGTCGACACATTCGCACCAACAGGCCTTCTTCTAAGTTGAATTTTCAACGATTGGCCCTTACAGGATTGTGGCGGAGGTTAATCCTGTAGCTTTTTGACTCGAGTTACCATCTACGGTGAAACTTCATCCTGTGTTTCACACCTCCTTGTTGGAGTCGTATTAGCCTTCTTCTCTTCCTGGTCGTGCTTCTTCTCCTCTCCCTCCTGTGGTCATTGCTGGTGAACCTGAGTACGAAGTTGCAACCATCCTTAATTCTCGTCTTCATCGCTGCCAACTTCAATACTTGGTGGATTGGAAAGGTTATTTGCCTACCAATCGCACTTGGGAACCTGCATCCAACTTACTCCATGCTTCTTCCAAAGTTGCTGCCTTTCATCGGCATTATCCTGCTAAACCAGGTCCTAAGATCGTGGAACTTGTCCTTAAGGAGGAGGTGCTGTCACAACCCGATACAGGATACAGGATTCCGGATACAGGATGTAGGATTTCGGATACAGGATACGGGTTACAGGATATGCCTGCAGGATATTCCTACAGGATATACCTATAGGATATTCCTATAGGATATGCCATATAGGATATGTTATAGGATATGCCTAGAGGATAAGGGACACTATTCTTAGCTCATGACTAGATTAGACTCATGACCAGATTAGCTTGGAGTTGTGAGCATAAAAGCTCCGACCTAATTGTTGTACAATCAGTTACAATCAACACCAGTCATTCTACGATTATTCTTGTTCTTGTTCCTGTCTTGTTCTTGTCTTACTCTTTGCCTCCTGCTCCTGTCTTGCCCCCAGATCCTATCTTGTTCCTGTCTTGTTCTGGATCCGGTCCTGTGCCTTTCTGTCTTGCTCCCGGATCCTATCCTGTTCCTGCCTAGCTCCTGGATTCTGTCCTGCGCCTGGTCTTGCTCTCAGTCCTGTTCCTGAGTCAAGCCTTCCTGTTCTTAGAATGTTCTGTTTCTGCTCTCTTTCTAGTTCCTGGATCGTGGCTTGACAGGTTGTACCTTAACGACACAAGTTAAGGCTTGCACAGAAGAGCAACAAACTCAGTCATGAACCCAAGAGCTCTCCTACATGTACTACTTAATATATGTGAAAGAGGCGCCCCCCCTACCCTGTTTTCCTATTTATATGGGCTGGCACAGAATCTCATTCCGAAAGGAATATACTTGATGAGTTAATTAATGATTCATTGACCCCTAAACCCTAACCTAAGGTGGGATTAGGGCAACCGTAAGGTTAGGTCACCCTAGGGGTGTTTTACTCATATATTTGACATGTCTAATACATCAGAACCATCCAAAAACCTAACTGAGACACGAAAAACTAAGGTAAGAGTTTTTTAAAAAGTAAGTTTTAGCTTCACCTAGAGTTTTCTTGCAAATACCTAATGACACCTAGCCGAACCATAACTAAATACCCAAGTGCACTAAGCGGGCATATTTCCTAATACACCTAGAACTTGTCAACATAGTTTGGTAGAAACAATAATCAATCAAAAGAGTCATAATAAAACTATGACATATGTAAAGAAAAAAAAAATGTTAATTGATGACACAAATAAGGATCAATCTGAACAACAAATGATAACATCTTCATTAACAAAAGGCACACCATGTCATAAGAAAGGAAAAGGTGACCTATAGCTATCTTAATTTATAAATTTAAAATCTTGTAATTTAATTTTGGTGTATATAGACATTTGAATAAAAGACAAGCACTTCTTCAATTTATCGAATTGCAAGCACAGAACTACCAATTCCTAATTATCATATCCTTGACCAATGGGAGTCTCTAAGGTATTCAAAACATCTTTTTCATAAAGATGTTCACAATCAAGTGCCAACAGTATAGAGTTTAAATGTTTATTAATTTTAATATACATATGCATTTTAAAAACTTTATATTTTAGAAATCTATTAATAAATAAATGTATTACTCTTATATTATTTTTGTACGTCTTAATAAATTCAAATAAAATATTATAATTTATATTTATAGTTGACTAATATTTATATTAAATTTAAAGTTAAAAACATAAATAATTGAGTAAAAATATAAACTCTACATGTGGATGATGAGTTATACATAAGGGGAGAAATATTAAATTCTCTAAATTCAAATCATTCCAAATGATAAATATGCATGAGTGTATAAAGCGACTAGAGAGTGCATAAAATTTTAGTTCAACAGATGTTGATCGTGTTTATTCATAATTATAAATTTTCATTTATGAAAGAATTTAAAAATTGTTTAGGAAATAGTTTCACAACAATTTAGATTCAAACTAATTACACTCAAACTTCAAAATTTTAATGATGATTGTATGTATCTTTATGCAAATGATAATCAGTTTTAATTGTGAATTCTAATTCCAGGTTATTGTTAAACTTTTACCATATTAAATACTAATTGCTGTATAACACGAGGTAAGAAACATAGTTAAAAATTATATGTAAACATGAAATAAAAGTAATGCATAAGATTCTATGTTAAAGTTTAATTATTGAAATGTTGTTATTTTGATAATAAACTTATCGCATGAGTCGCGGCATGACTAATAACTAGTCAAGGAAATTACTCTCTACTCAATGGACTCATAGTAAAAAGAAATTTAAAAAAAAAAATGGCACAAATGAGATGGTTTTGTAAATGAATTAAAAATTAAAAAATTAAGAAAATATGCATAAAACATTTTATGCTTTATTAGTTAACTTTTAATCTATTTAAATTAAATAAATTTAAATAAATTAATTATAACATAGCCATGAAATGTTACAACAATAAATAAATGGCAAAACTTTTTATGCAAGTTTATTAAAAATATGACTTTATATGTTAATACCTAACCTTTGGTCGTACTTTAAGTTCAACACAAGGAGATGCCTACTTTTATAATTCCATTTTTAGTAAGATAATTGATTGTCAAGTCTAAGAGAAATGTCCACTATTGTAATTCATCTCAGGTATCAAGTTTAAGGACATTGTCTATTATTGTGGCTTTCCTATCAAGTCTAAGAAAGATATTCGTTTTTATAACTCCATCTTAGGTAAGAATAATTAACTAAGTTCAAGAGAGTTGTGCATTGTTGTGATTCCATTTCAAGTAAGAAGAATCAATTGTTAAGTTTTAAAGAAAATATCCACTTTTGTAACTCCATTTTAGGTAAGAGGAATTATGTTAAGTCTAAAGAAGATACATGTTCACTATTGTGGCTCCATTTTGTATAAGAGTAACCAACCAGCAAGTCTAAGGAGATGTTCATTATCATGGCTTCATTTTAAGTCAAGATAAGAATAATTAATTGTCAAGTCTAAGGGAGATGTTTATTTCTTAGGAAAGCCGTTTAAGTCTAATGGAGATGCTCACTTTTGTGACTCTATCACGAAGTAATCAATCATTAAGTTCAAAGGATATATCCATGTTGTGGCTTCATATGAAATGTTACACTTAAAGAAGATGTCTAATATGTTGGCTCCAATTGAACTATAACCATCACAACATGGTCTACCATGGCAAGATATAGCTTGTAAAAAAAGGGTTAGGGACACCCCTAGGGTTGACCTAACCCCACACGCTAAACCCACCCTAGGGGTTAGGTTAGGACAACTCATTTTCATTAAGGTTGGCATTTCCGTGCTAGCCCACTTACTCATTTAGGAAAACGGGAGGCTCTTCGTCCCATAATTAAGGTAGAGTATATATAGTGAGGCTTCTTGTGTTTAAAAGAGAGCTTGTTAACCTCCTACCGGTGCAAGCTAAGCTTGTGTCGTCAAGGCGCAACCCTATGTTGTGCCACCCAGACTTTCACACGACAGGGGTACGTCCCACCTTTGCTTCCTCTACATGTATTTGGTTATATCCCAAGAATCCGTTTAAAAATGAGTACATTTCGTGTCCTACTACCATATCCAATAATTCCTTGATAAAGGGTATTGGATATGTATCCCGCTTTATTACATCATTTAGTTTCTTGTAATTGATGTAGATGTAGAATTTTCTAATTTTTTTGGTACTACTACAATTAGTAGAATTTACTAACTAGATATTAAAGACCGTATTAACTAAGATAATTAATATGAATTGAAAGAATTGGGACGAGAAGCTAGTTTCAGCATTGTGGACATATTGTACTACTTATAAGGTTGCCACAAATTTTACTCATTTTCAATAGCATACGAGTTGGATGCAATTACACCCATCAAATTTATCATACCATCATCACGCATGTCATTGGAATATAATATTGAGAAAACGAAATAAGTGAGACAAAGACTATTACAACTGGATGTAAGCTATTCAAGCATGAATTAAGGCATGACATGATCATCTTAGAAGAGTACAATAATAACCTATTTTTTGAGTAAGCAAAATGGTATGGCATTACCCAGGAAATCTATGTTTCATTAGGCATAAGTTCAAGTCCAAATGATATAGACCATATATTATTATAAAAATCCAATCCAACAACATCATGATACTTATGGACGACACTACCCGGGTCCTAGTTACAACAAATGCTAACCAAATATGAAAATACACAACAAACAAATTGGAGAATGATATAAACAATGAAGCCATGGACTTTGAAGAAGTTACTGAAGTAAGAGAATTACATAAAAAGGAAGGTCGTATGGGAGAATTGGAAGAAGGGCAAGAAATTAATTAAAATGGGACCATAACATGGGAAGGACACGTTCATAACGTGAAAGAAGAAAAGAAAATTCATGTAGAAGATACAAGTAAGCAAAATCTTTTTAAGATATAGATAAGACATTTCACACGGGTGTGACACTATTTCCAACGAACTAATGAAACAAAGGTTCACAAAATTTACCGAAAACCGAGATGTTGTTACAGTGGGCAAAGTGAAAGATGATACATGAACCGCTTAAAAAAAAGCTGACAAGCCATAAATATGTTGATATTAAAAGGGCAGTGGTGCGGAAGAAACCCTATTTAGTTCTTATCGCACTGATAACCGGCCTATATAATTTTAAGAAAGCAGTTGAACTTTCAAATAAGTCATTCGAACTAAATCAAATTGATTTTGATTTAAAAATGGTAGTCCTTGGTGACATCGCTACGAACTTAAGCAGATAGTTAAGGTAACAAAGGAAGAGGTAATAGCACTTGGAAGAATAATTTGGGATAAGCAATGCAGTAATTCAATAGAAAATGTGCTAGCTTTTCAAGTTTATAAAAACTTTTCTTGTTGAAAAAAACCCATCTTACATAGCTTAATAAGACCATGCCACCTTTAAAATATACTCAGTATATTATAGTTATCACCAGGAATATCTTATATTTTATTTAATTAGAAATCTACACATAATAATTATATAAGATAGATTAAACATTATTTATAAAGATGTGATAATTTGGATTCGTATTATATTCTTGGTTCTTTTGCCTTAGATAAGCAAAAATATCGTTGGAAAATCCATGTAGCCACAAAGCGTGAGCAGCTTAGAAAATTAGGAACACGATTCACTGTTCGATTGGAATTACCACTTGTAAAAATCCATTAATTAATAAAATAAATAATCATTAGTTAAGAACTAGTTAATTTTAATTTAATTTAGATAAAGATTATGTATATTATGCATAATTGAACTAGCTGACATAGGATTGACTCGTTATGATTTATGTGAATAATGAATTAATAAATGTAATTAATTTTATTAGTAAACTCTCGTAAGCCAAGTCTTCCCTCAAGGTGTGCGTGTCTGTGGGAGAGAGACATTCTAAGTTAATAAGTTATACTGGGTGTGTATATATTTCTAATTACCAAATTTAATTTATTATTATTTTAGATAGTTTTAAAAAAATGCTGATATTTTGAGTTGAAAATCATAAGATTACAGGTGATTGGAAGTGCAGTTGCAAACCCTACTGATGTTCTCATGGTTAAAATGCAAGCCCCAATTATAATAGGTACATTGTGTGTGTGTGTTATGTCTCTATGTATAAAAGCACATGTTTTCGAGATATATATATGTGTGTGTGTGTTATACTATTTAAAAATTAATAATTTAACATGGTTGTATCTCAAGACTGTGTGTAATATCATTTGTTTAAA